>JALDNG010000533.1:0-124333 GCA_024349245.1 Neodontobutis hainanensis
TTGAGGAGATCCAGTTCTTCAGTGGTGCAAACTACAACAATGGCATTGATTGGTAGGAACAGTTTATCTTTCACCACCACCAAGATACCTCAAACTATTTGACAGAATTTGTGATACGTCTTTACTTAAAAAGAACTGTTAAAGTATAGTTTATCAACTAAGTCAGACAGTAAAAGTCCAGGTGATGCAATGTGGCAAAGAAAAATTGATAAATTAGGGTGTGCATAATGACATGGGAACAAAATACAATAGTGCATGTGTTAAGAGCTGTATTCATGTTAATATATGCAAATAGCCACCCTGACCAAACAAACTAAGTCTGGTCCTTATTGATTTGAGTTTGATTTTCAAGGAGCAGAACAAATGGACACTGGTCAAAGTACCTATAAATATAACCAAATATGTGCAGAATGAACTGCCTCTAGACCACAGCAATTTAAAAAGCAACAATTCAGAGAGATAATGAAAAAAATCACTTTAGTGGCGTGAGAAGTTAAATGCTTTGAAAATAGCTGAAAATTACTTTTTTGAAACTGTCATATATTGTACCTACTTTAGGTACATGGACTTCTTCCCATTTCCTTCCAATGTTAGTACTGACTTCATGTTTGAGAAGAGTGCCAATTATTTTGACACAGAGGTGGCTCCAAAGAGAGCCGCTGCCCTACTTCCCAGAGCCAAAATCCTGGCCGTGCTCATTAACCCGGCAGACAGAGCTTACTCTTGGTACCAGGTAAGAACTAAGAACATTAGTCTCACTGGTTTTGTATTTGGTTTTACTGTTGTTTTGTGGTCTCCTTGTTTGTAGCACCAGAGGGCTCACCAGGACCCGGCCCTCAACAACACTTTCCATGGAGTAGTTACAGCTGGCACGTCAGCCTCTAGGAGCTACTGCTACTTCAGAGGCGCTGCCTTAGTCCTGGAGCATATGCTATTCACCTAGAGCGCTGGCTGCAGTACTACCAATCTTCACAGGTAACATACAGCATAGGCTGGGACTTTTAACCAAATTTCTACCATGTGCTATGGTACAGTTCAGTATGGCATGTTGAAGTGCTTAAGCCTACCCTGAAACAGCCCTGGTTTGTTGTTTGTGTGTGCCTGTGTGTTAATTTAGGTATTCCATGGAACTCCCAAAAGAGTTTGAACTAAATGGGTTCTAATAAGACTAGTCTGGACTCCTACAAACTAACACCAGTCAGACTTTGTAATAATGAGTCATGCGTAACAGTCTAAACGTCCAGAATTTAAAATACACCAAGCAGCCTAGAGAAAAGGTTGGTATACAGTGGGGATCAAAAGTTTGGGCACCCCAGGTAAAAATTTGTATTAATGTGCATGAAGACGCCAAGAAAAGATGGAAAATCTCCAAAAGGCATCAAATGACAGATTTGACATTCGTATAATAAGTCAAAAAGTTAGATTTTATTTCTATCATTAACACTTTTAAAATAACAGAAAACAAAAAAAATGCCTTCTGCAAAAGTTTGGGCACCCTTCAGAGTTAATACCCTTTGGCAAGTATCAAGTTTTTTGTAGCTAGCCAAGAGTCTTTCAATTCTTGTTTGAGGTATCTTTGCCCCTTCTTCCTTACAAAAGTCTTCCAGTTCTTTGAGATTTCTGGGCTGTCTGTCATGCACTGCTCTTTTAAGGTCTATCCATAGATTTTCAATTATGTTGAGGTCAGGATATTGTGAAGGCCATGGCAAAACCTTTAGTTTATGCCTCTTGCTGTAATCCACCGTGGATTTTGACGTGTGTTTAGGATCATTATCCATTTGTAGAAGCCATCCTCTCTTTAACTTCAGCTTTTTCACAGATGGCATCAAGTTGGCATCCAGAATTTGCTGAAATTTTATTGAATCCATTTTTCCTTCTACTCGTGAAATGTTCCCTGTGCCACTGGCTGCAATACAACCCCAAAACATAATCGATCCACCCCCAGGCTTAACAGTTGGACAGAGGTTCTTTTCATTAAATTCTGTGCCCTTTCTTCTCCAAACAGTTCTCCAAACAGTTCTATTTTAACCTCATTGGTCCACAGAACTTGTTTCCAAAATGCATCAGGCTTGTCTATATGTACATTTTCAAACTTCAAACGCTGATTTTTGTGTTGAGGACGTAGAAGAGGTTTTCTTCTGTTGAGTCTTCCATGAAGTCCATATTTGTACAAGTATCTCTTTATAGTGGAATAGTGTACCACAACTCCAGTGTCTGCCAGATCTTTCTGGAGGATCGTGCAGTGCGTGGGTTTTGACTTACTTTTCTCACAATCCTGCGAGCTGTTCTGTCTGATATTTTTCTTGGTCTTCCAGATCTTGTTTTAACTTCCACTGTTCTTGCCATTTTTTAATTACATTCCGAACAGAGGATTTTGGCATCTGAAAACGCTTTGCTATCTTTTTATAGCCTTCTCCTGCTTATAAGGATGTCTAATCTGTCATTTGATGCCTTTTGGGGATTTTTCCTTTTTTGGTGTCTTTATGCTCATTAATAACAATTTTTACCTGGGGTGCCCAAACTTTCAATCCCCACTGTATATACACTCACCTAAAGGATTATTAGGAACACCATACTAATACTGTGTTTGGACCCACTTTCACCTTCAGAACTGCCTTTATTCTACGTGGCATTGATTCAACAAGGTGCTGAAAGCATTCTTTAGAAATGCTGGCCCATATTGATAAGATAGCATCTTGCAGTTGATGGAGATTTGTGGGATGCACATCTAAGGCACGAAGCTCCCGTTCCACCACATCCCAAAGATGCTCTATTGGTTTGAGATCTGGTAACCGTGGGGGCCATTTTAGTACAGTGAACCCATTGTCATGCTCAAGAAACCAATTTGAAATGATTTCAGCTTTGTGACATGTTGCATTATCCTGCTGGAAGTAGCCATCAGAGGATGGGTACATGTTGTTCATAAAGGAATGGACATGGTCAGAAACAATGCTCAGGTAGGCCGTGGCATTTAAACGATGCCCAGTTGGCACAAAGGAGCCTAAAGTGTGCCAAAAACATTCCCACACCATTACACCACCACCAGCCTGCACAGTGGTAACAAGGCATGATGGATCCATGTTCTCATTCTGTTTACACCAGATTCTGACTCTACCATCTGAATGTCTCAACAGAAATCGAGACTCATCAAACCAGGCAACATTTTTCCAGTTTTCAACTGTCCAATTTTGGTGAGCTTGTGCAAATTGTAGCATCTTTTTCCTATTTGTAGTGGAGATGTGTGGTACCCGGTGTGGTCCTCTGCTGTTGTAGCCCATCTGCCTCAAGGTTGTGTGCTTCACAAATGCTTTGCTGCATACCTCAGTTGTAACGAGTGGTTATTTCAGTCAAAGTTGCTCTTCTATCAGCTTGAATCAGTCAGTCCATTCTCCTCTGACCTCTAGCATCAACAAGGCATTTTTGCCCACAGGACTGCCGCATACTGGACGTTATTCCCTTTAACACCATTCTTTGTAAACCCTAGAAATGGTTGTGCGTGAAAATCCCAGTAACTGAGCAGATTGTGAAATACTCTGTCTGGTACCAACAACCATGCCATGCTCAAAATTGCTTTCCTATGCTGATATTCAGTTTGGAGTTCGGGAGATCCTATTGACCAGGACCACACCCGTAAATGCACTGAAGCAACTGCCATGTGATGGGTTGAATGTTTTTTGTGAATATGTTTTGTATTTATATGTATTTTTCAACTGTCCTGGACACATTCTTGCACGGCCTGTCTGTCTTGGGAGTGGATCCTCCTTCTGTGGTTCTCCTGAGGTTTCTCTTTTTTCCCGGCTGGGTTTTTTTTTGGAGTTTTTCCTCACCCTGATGGAGGGTCTAAGGACAGGGGATGTTGTCTAGTGCAGTCTGTTAAGCCCTTTGAGGCGGCTGTTGTTGTGATATTGGGCTATACAAAAATAAATGTCTTGTCTTGTCTGTCTTGTCTTGATTAGATTCTTGCATTAATGAGACATTAAACAGGTGTTCCTAATAATACTTTAGGTGATTGTATATTGAGATGAATGTTGTATGTCGATATTCACTGCATTTATTGAGATATCATTTTCAATCTTTATCACCCATCCCAAATCAAATGATTGCACTTGTTATAAATAAATTAACTCACATTATTATCAATGAGGGAACCCACAGTAACTCAGGGAGGACATGCAGACTCCGCACAGCCCTACGACTTGATAAGTGGTAGAAAATGAATGACTTGATGTGACGGCACAGCCATACTCTCCTGTGCATTGAGGTCAAGGACTAGACACTAGGGATGAGCGAGACCTGCGTGAAGTTGGCCCCCCACCCAACGCAAAATGAAAGCAAAATAGTGTTGTTCGTTTGTGCTGCTTTTGTGCTAGTTTGTGCTGCAAAAAATTTTGTTTGTGCTGTTATACTTTTTTAGATATTAAAAGAATAATTTTAAGTAGGTCAAGTTCACTCAGCCCCCCACATGCTCCAAATTTGCCCAAAAATGGTCTCGTTCGTTTGTGCTGGTTTGTGCCGGTGAAAGTTTTGTTTGTGCTTTTTCGGTTTAATAAATATTAAGCACTGAATTATTGGCCAATTACGTAATCAGCCCCACATGCTCCAAATTCAACAAAAATGGTCTCGTTCGTTTGTGCTGCGTTTGTGCTGAAAAGATTTTCGTTTGTGTTATATTTTTAAAGATATTAATAAATATTTTTCGTATTAACGGCATAACTAGGGGCTAAAAGACTCTCAAAAAAGATAAATGCACACACGATTCACAAATGCACACACATGATTCACAAATGCACACACATGATTCACAAATGCACACACATGATTCACAAATGCACACACAAGATTCACAAATGCACACACATGATTCACAAATGCACACACAAGATTCACAAATGCACACACAAGATTCACAAATGCACACACAAGATTCACAAATGCACACACAAGATTCACAAATGCACACACAAGATTCACAAATGCACACACAAGATTTACAAATGCACACACAAGATTCAGAAATGTATTTCTGATGCACACACAAATATATCGTGATTTACAAACTGCTTGCGGTCTGTGAACTTGACTGCATTTGTGTGTGAATTTTGAGACTCCTGACGCCGACACACAAATGCATTTTTTTAAACAGGGAATGATCAGCAACCAATCATATATCTCCCTTGTTTTAGCCAATCACAAGAACGCACTCCCACGCTGGGGTTGTTTACTTCTTTGCCAATCACACCAACGTGTTCACACAGCGATATGCCTATATATATATATATATATATATCTATATATATATATATATATCTATATATATCTATATATATCTATATATATATATATATATATCTATATATATATATATATATCTATATATATCTATATATATATATATATCTATATATATATATATCTATATATATCTATATATATATATAATATATCTATATATCTATATATCTATATATCTATATATATATATCTATATATCTATATATATATATATATATATCTATATATATATCTATATATATATCTATATATATATATCTATATATATATATATATATATATATATATCTATATATATATATATCTATATATATATATATATATATCTTTTGAATAATACACAAAATAGTCAAACAAAAGATTAATTTGCTTGTCTAACAGTGAAGCCTTATGCAGATGATTTTGGTTTGGCAATCGCTCTTGCTAGCTGCCCGGATGTTAGCATCAGCTGGCCGGAAATTGTGGCGTTAATACAAAAAATATTTATTAATAATATCCTTAAAAATATTACAGCACAAACATTAATACCTACAGCACAAACCAGCACAAACGAAGCACAAACTAATTAAACTATCTTGGGGCATTTTAAAACATTTTAAAGCATTTTCTTGGGTAACCTCATATGACCATTCAAAGAATTATTAATATCTCAAAAACTATAACGGCACAAACAAATTTTTTTGCAGCACAAACAAAGCACAAACGATCTAGATAATTTTGGAGTCAATCACTTTTGGTGGGGGGCCAACTTCACGGAGGTGCATTACCTGCCACACAGGCATATCGCGCTGTGTGAACACGTTGGTGTGATTGGCAAAGAAGTAAACAACCCCCCGCGTGGGGTGCGTTCTTGTGATTGGCTAAAACAAGGGAGATATATGATTGGTTGCTGATCATTCCCTGTTTAAAAAAATGCATTTGTGTGTCGAGCGGCGTCTCAAAATTCACACACAAATGCAGTCAAGTTCACAGACCGCAAGCAGTTTGTAAATCACGATATATTTGTGTGTGCATCAGAAATACATTTGTGAATCTTGTGTGTGTATTTGTAAATCTTGTGTGTGCATTTGTGAATCATGTGTGTGCATTTGTGAATCATGTGTGTGCATTTGTGAATCATGTGTGTGCATTTGTGAATCTTGTGTGTGCATTTGTGAATCTTGTGTGTGCATTTGTGAATCGTGTGTGCATTTGTGAATCATGTGTGTGCATTTGTCTTTTTTGAGACTCTTTTAGCTCCATACATAACTCCCGGCCAGCTGATGCTAACATCCGGTCAGCTAATGCTAACATCCGGCTAGTTTAAAGACTTTTTTTTAAAGACTTTCACCGGCACAAACGCGGCACAAACGAACAAGACCGTTTTTGGGCCAATTTGGAGCATGTGGGGGGCTGAGTGAACTTGACCTACTTAAAATTATTCTTTAATATCTAAAAAGTATAACCGCACAACGAAAATTTTTGCAGCACAAACCAGCACAAACGCAGCACAAACGACGACACTATTTTGCTTTCATTTTGCGTTGGGTGGGGGCCAACTTCACGCAGGTATGAGCGAGTACAGCATTATCTGTATCTGTATCTGTACTGGGCGTGACCTAACCCGGAAGTGGGCGGGATTTATACTGGAAGGGGTCGGGTTGACTTGAAATGGGCAGGGCTTTAACTGGTATGTTATTTTTAATCATGCAATTAATACGAGTTGATCAGAAATTGTTATATTTATTACTGATTAGAAAACTATTTACATGACAGCATCAGCATTGAGCATCAGATCAATGGTTTTGATCACAATAACAAACAAACTATATACAGTTTGAGCTATGTATGAACAAATTTTGCTACAATGAATACAACACGTGTTTGCAATTATGAAGAAAGATGTAATGAACAAGAGTTTTTATCTAAACTAACTTTCTTTTTTTAACTTTTAATTTTTTTTGTTATCAGTGTGAATTTTTCTTTTTTATTATTTCCTGTGTGTGTGTGTGTGTGTGTGTGTGTGTGTGTGGGGCTAATTCATTTGTAATAGTTTTTTTTTACCACCAATTCCTTTATTTTTTTATGAAATACAGCAAGAAAGTGTCAGACACACAGCATTCAAAGCAACAGTTACTGGTAACAAGTTACTATCTCAAGTCAGTTATATTTAATTAACCATTTAGCTGTATAACCCAGTTCAGTTCAGTTCAGCAACACTCAATTTCAAAAATGATTAGGAAAACCTACAAACTAATTATTGAAACACCGTAAAGAAAAATACCTGTCTCTAAGACAAGGTAGCCGAATTAAAGCTAGTAACTTAACAATCATAATAAATCACACATCAAATCAATCTGTTACTTTTAAAGTGCTTAAATAAATTAAAATAACCAGAAACGCCATTTCTTCAATGAGGTTCCACACATGGTTCACTACGCCGCCAATTAACCTCAAAAACAAACCAATTTGCTACTATTACCCAAAAAGGTACTAAGGTAGAAGTTAAATAAAACTCACCGCTGAGTCAAATGTCAAGTATAAGAATTCACATTACTTTATGAAGTGTTTGTCCGCTTAGCAGACTGCAGCCACAGCAGGAACCAGATGCTGAATATCCCTGCGCTGGAACTTATTTTGTCCAGCGGAAAGCATTCGCGAATGAGAAGGAACTATTTTTCATGTGACATGGGTTACACGATCACAGATATTGACTTGTTTTACTCGTATAATACTCGTGACTGCAAAAGTGCATTATCCGTAAAGGATACTCGATTCAGACGAGTGTCTGGCTCAACTCTACTAGACACTCCTGCTGTAAATTAGTTAAAGACTAACAAATTGTAGCTCTAGTTTACCCCTTTGACAGTAAAAACAATGTAGGTGCGTTGTACCATACTAAGCCATAGTCCGCCATACTGAACAGAGTCTCACTGAACTGAAGAAAATAAATGGTCAACAAAAGTTGAAGTAACTCCTTGTCTTTTTGTTGTAGTTGCACATTGTGGATGGGGCTTTCCTTCGGTCCAACCCTGCAGTGGTAATGGAGGGAGTCCAGAGATTTCTTGGTGTCACTCCTCTCAACTACACCCAGAATCTAATGTAAATGTCATGTGTCCAATCGGCTCCACACTGTTAATATTAGAAATTTTTGGTGCATGATTATGCACATACCACAATCTCTCTGCAGATATGACGACGCTAAAGGTTTTGGTGCCAGCGGCTGGATGGAGGTCGGGCCAAATGTCTGGGCAAGAGTAAAGGCAGAAAGTACGCAGAAATGAGCACGGAGGTATGTCACATTGATGACTTTGCCAAATAATACAGCGTATTATTATCATTGATGATAATGGGTTCAATTTATATAATGCTTTTACCATGGAGCTCAAAGAGCTTAGTGAATGTACATGTTAATAAACATACATGAGACACAGCCACATAAATGTAAAATTGTAGCCTTGGGCTAATTTCCATTCATTGTCACACATTCATACACCAGGCCTGTGATCACTGGAGGAAAGGTAGGTTAAGTGTATTAACCAAGGACACAACAATATGAACTGAGGTGAGTTAGCAATTAACTGCTAACTAAAGTGAGCATGTCTATGTAGCTACAAGCTAAACAAAGGGCTGTCCGTTAAAAAAAAAAATCTAACACAATTAAGTGCTCTGATAGCGTTATTTGTGTGTCCAAGTAACAATGGCAAAACAATCATAAGGCTTGTATTATTGTTGCAGTTTGGGTGATATTTGTTTATGTGAATAAGCTGTGGTAATACCACATCTGACTTTTTCAGATGTGAAAAGTAAAAGTGAACTGAAGTTCTGTTTGAGTTATTATGTTTGCACATTATATTCCAGCATGTTCGCAAATCTGTGTTCACAATTCTAGAAATGCACTGCCAAAAAGAAAGTCACACTCTAAAATCCATCGATAGATGGAATAACCTGGTCATTTAGTATATTTAGTTTGTTAGCTGCCTTTTATTCTTTGGGCATATAAAGTTGCTGAACCTACACCTGACCAACTGCAGCAGCTCTTGATCATAGCACTACTTCCAAAAGGCTTGTATGGTAGGCATTAAGCATGATGGGAGCATCACTTCATCTGCCTCTCTTCTTACCCTGAGGCACCCATCACTCTGGAACAGGGTCAGTCTGGACTTATCAGACCACATGATCTTCTTCCATTGCTTGAGTCCAATCATTAATTTTTCAAGTGATTGCTGAACACAAACATTCAAGATCTTTTTCTGACCATTTCTTCCTCGAAAAAGATTTGAGTTCCCCACTATCCTTCCAGTTTTTAATAATGCATTTGACAGTTCTTTACCCAATTTTAGTAGTTGCAGCAATTTCCTTAGATGTTTTCTTTGCTTGATGCCAATAATCTGACCCTTCTGAAACAGATGGACATCTTTTCCACCACCACAGGATGTGTTTTCAGCCATTTTATTTTATTATTAATTAGAAACTACTCACTGCATCAGTTAGGGTTAAATAACTTGTTGCTAGCTGAAACATAACCATACATGTAGTGATTCTCCAATGGGAGTCTCTTACCTATTTGCTTCGCTAAACCCAGGTGGTGACTTTTTCTGGCTGTGCAGTGTATTTCTACTGTATGATCTTGACTTCACTTGAAATTCTATAGTTCTTTCTCTCCATGATTTTAAATGTTTAAATGTATTTGTATTTGAAAAATGTATTTGTTTTATGCGTCTTTATTTTGTTGAAAATGTGTCTTTATAATTAAGAACATCTGAGTCCTGCTATTTCCACAGAGAAGATGTTGGAAATGTTTTAGAAAAAGTGTGGAGTTTATTTTTGCTCCCTTTTTTCTCCTAAAACTATTTTCAGCAACCCAACATTTACTTTATGAGTTGGATCAAAGATTATAACCACTTGGTCCCCATGATCCAAATGATTCCTTTGTGGTACCTCTGTCCTGCCTTAACCCCTCTATATCTTTGCTGCAGACACGTGCCTATCTCACAGAGTACTAGAGAACACAACGTAGAGCTGCCACGCTTGTTGAATCGATTAGGTCAACCACTTCCATCCTGGCTTCATCAGACCTGCAGAGCCCCAGCTGGAGCTGAGACTGGCCCATTCCACAGTCTGGAGTCTGGATAAGAGTTTGGACAGGACCATCAGACGGGACTATGGATGTCATTTGTAGCATGTTTCCTGTGCAGGATGTGTGTGCAGTGGAGTTGACATTACAGCAGTGCATTTCCTGAAGAGAAGAGTCTGGGCTAAGCCCACTGTCTGGTCTAATGCTGCAAACCGGACTTGTATAAGTAGAAGTGATGGAAAGCTTTGGTTGGAGGTGAGACAATAGGAGCAATAGGAGGGCTAAGGCCTCATTTCCACCAAGCATTTAGTTTAATACGATATGCCCAATTGTGTTTGTTGTGTGGTCAAGGGCTGGACATGTATGAAAACAGTATGTACTACTGCAATAAACAATACGGGGGTGTTCATAGATAGTTATTTCAGAACTTTTTTGTTTCAAAAGTTGCCAGTTTGGCATTTTTCGAACTCTGTTTAACTCTGTTTTTTTATTTTAATTTTTTATGAAAGGATGTGGTTGAAATTGAAATTACCAAATCCTGAAAGATGTCTACTCCATTTTTAAGCAGCTTTGTTTCAACTGTAGAGTTTACTCAAAAGAAAATAATTGTTTCACAACGTTTCACATCCTTGTCGACATATCGCTGTTAGAAGTATCACAAAGATTTTATTAGGCTCCCCTCCCCCTTTGAACCATTTAGTAGCAGTCTGTAGCGTAGCAATTGGTGGAAGCTCACAGGGCACAGGTGAGTGTAAATACGAGTACATGTCTGCTCTGTCCTGCCACCCAAAGACGGGGGCAGTGGAGTCTGACCCTTTTGTCTGTATGGAGCTAGGATCAATGTTAGGTGGGGATGTCTTGAAATAATATGCTTTTATACTTGCTTTTAAATCCATATTTTAAATACACCACTATTGTCTTCATACATGCAGTGAACCTCACAATAAATGGCTGATGACATTAGTTTTATCTCATGACATTTCTTTTAAGTGTTTTGACTGTTTGAGTCAGGGAGGTCCATTATTGAGTAATTTGCTAAGGTTTCATCTGTTCTAAACCCCCAACATTTTTTCCTTTTCTGTATGATTAAGAGAATTTTGGTTACAGATTAAATGAGCAGACGATGGAGACGTCATATGATTTGCCCCCAGCTCCAGGGTCGTGGATGGCCGTGTATTGAGCTGACGTGTCAGTCATAGATGTGTGTCTAAGTGTACAGGACAGAGTGTCCCTGGACAATGATTAGATGTAGTGCAAACTGATGTAGATATAGCTAAAGACATTAAGTTATACTTGTATGTGGATAAGCATATGAACTAGAGCAGGAGTGAGAGCATAATATATAACATTAATGGAGATGTACAATTCCCATAACGATTTATTTTATAATTTATCAATTTTATATAGCACTTTTCCGGGGACGCAAAGACAATTTACAAATCAATTATTCATTTACATTTATTCATTTAGCAGACGCTTTTATCCAAACACTTGCATTAAACTTCAATTCACTTAGTAAGCCCACCTTAACGGTAACTAAGGGTGTGTGTGTGTGTGTGTGTGTGTGTGTGTGTGTGTGTGTGTGTGTGTGTGTGTGTGTGTGTGTGTGTGACTGACAGACAGACAGACAGACAGACAGACAGACAGACAGACAGACAGACAGACAGACAGACAGACAGACAGACAGACAGACAGACAGACAGACAGACAGACAGACAGACAGACAGACAGACAGACAGACAGACAGACAGACAGACAGACAGACAGACAGACAGACAGACAGACAGACAGACAGACAGACAGACAGACAGACAGACAGACAGACAGACAGAGTTAAGTAGCTTACCCAATGACAACAACAGTATGAACTGTGGGAAAACTACTAATAATTTAAAATGAAGAAAAATTAATCCTGATATAGCAAAAAAGATGCAGTAAGGTACTGCCAATCATCCGCTCTTGATTAATAGCTTGTGCACAGAGTCAGTCCTCTGTAAAAGCAGAAGTCTGAGGCAAGACACAAAACTAAATCACTGGCGCCGCAACTGATTCGCATCAGTGGGTTAGTTGTTTGTCGTTGAAAAAATAAATATATTATTGTGGAATAAGTTTGAGAGAAAACCACAGATGTCTTTTGGTGATTTATTTAAGAAAAAAGGAAAAAAGAATTCAGAGACATCTTTTGCAAAAGGAGGAATGAGCATACAAATCTGTCTGTGTACAGGGTTGCATGAACAGTCCCAATGTTAACTAGGCAGGATTAGAATTTATACTGAAATCACAGCAGATAAGAAAAATGAAACACTGGCTCTCAGAGAGTGAGCCGTCTAACATGAATCAGCATTTGTCTCTGTATAAGACAATTGTATCAGTTTGAAAACAGTAGCACAGGTGGTGCACATATCATTCTGCTGCGGTCAAGGACAGCACAGAGCATGTGAAAGAGGAAAATATCATTTTCCCACAACATTTAAAATTGTACATGTAAAATTTATTATTTTTTTCTGTAGTTCTTGAAGGGGTAAGTTTTGTGTAATTAACACATTTTCCAAAAAGGTTTTTTAATACGTGCCATTTTTATAAAGAGATGATTTATGAAGAGAATTATGTTAATTTTATTTAATGTCCAACTTCATATTTAATTTTTTAATACCTATAATTTATAGCCTTGAGGCTCTTGTGTTCCTCTTACATTTTTTTTAAATCAGAATTTATTTTATTGAATACATTTTTTTTAAACATATAAACACATATATATAAACATAAAAAGAAAATGTAACGATAAAACTAAAAACACAATCACAGAAGACCAATCTCCCTGCCCCTCTCACCACCTGAATCCTAAAGGTCAAAAACTGAAGAACCTGAGGAAAGGGCCCCAATGCTTTTTAAGATACACCAGGGACATTTACCAAAGAACCTGATCCTCTCCCCTTCAGGAAGAACATGTCCTGCAGCTGTCGCATGTGAAATGGTGGGTTGATTGTCTCTCCAACTGAGGCGCCAGGAAAAGACGCCAAAGCCACAGAGTGCCAGCAGTATCTGCTCCTCTGACTTAATTTACATTTTTGGCTTTTCCTGAACCAACCTCCTGAATCGCCTGTAAAGTTTAGTTTGTAATCACCGCTCTCCTGAGGTTGAGCTGTAGTTCTGTCACAGTTCTGTCAGACCCAAATCCAGTCCTGGTTTGTAACTTTCCAGTGGTAATCTACAGCTGGTCTGTGCTCTTCCACTTATTAGCTGCTAATTGAACTGCTCTCATGATCATTATTACAAAAAGACAGACCTGTAACACACTTTTGTATCTTGCAAATACAAGACGTGTTTTTTTTTGTTTTTTTTTTTTACACAATTGTGTATTTAATTACTTGTCATTTTTAATTTTCCTACTTTAATAATACTTATGGTTTTTTGTTTTACACACATTGTAAGACATTTCATGACGAGCAACTCTAGAGAACACGGTATATTACACAATGATTTAAAAAAAAGGAAATGACAAAAATTAACTTATTTCAATTGTTGTTGTGCACCCCCTGACAAGTCTGTTACATATGGTGGCTTTTTAAAAGATTTTGCAGAACATTTTACCACCTTCCCACCTCAGCCATGTAAACTTCTGTTCCCACTGAACACAATAGTACCCCTTCTTGATCCTTTTTTTTTTTTTTCTCCCCCCTACTTTTTTTTTAACAATATCAGAACTGTTTGAAAAAACTACAGTCAGCTGTTGTGATGTTTTTGCAACTGGATGCAGCATGACAAAGACGACATGATTCAAGATAGTTGCTAATTGGTCAGGAGTAGGAATTACAATAGATCACCCTCAGAATAGTCCGTCAAAATGACAGATGGCATTCAGATTTTCCGTCACTGCTTTAAAAAAAAATAAAAAAATAAAACCTTCTCTCTAAGCCAACTGCAGCCATAGTTTCTTAAAACCAAAGCTTTGTAATATTTTGCCTGTCGCAGACAGAAATTCTTCAGACTGGTGAATACACTGTAAGGAAGGAGCCATGTTATGCTCATGTTTAACTGAAAAACAAATGTGAAACTTGAAGTTTATGTGAGTTGAACCAGGCTTCACTTTGTCTTTTAATAGACCTGTCTTTGCTGGCCACAGGTTAAGTGTGTTTTTTGACCATAAAGCATTGCGTGTTTATCATAGATTGTAAATAAAAATGGATGTAATCCGCCCATTGGTCCCCTATTACGAAGGCGTATTAGGGCCACTTAATGAAAGAAAAAAAAAAAAAAAGAAAAGCTATATTTCGAGTTTAAACACGCAAATCTGCCAGAATAAACACGCAAATTTACCTCTTTTTAAACATGTAAATTTGCTATAAAAAAAAATCGAGACCTTAAAAGGAGGAAAACATAGCTAAAAGAAAGCGGTCAAGCCATCCCGTTTCGCAAAACACCAGTCAAGCCAGCCCGTCTTTATTTTTTACTCTTTGGCAGCTGCAAGTTTACTTACAATCAATCAAATAAATTTGTTGTAAAAATTCAGAATTACTCGGGGGCTTTTATTTTGTAATTGTGCATTAGACTGTTCCTAAATTACATGCTTTAATATTATTTTGACATTAATTTGAAATTTAACAGAAACATTGTTGTATCATTGCAACATCAAAGTTAACGTTTCAAAACTGAATTGATTGAGTTTGTGAATTATATATATTTATGATTAAAAAAAAAGAATATTAACTGTCAAAAGAGACGCAGCTACGGAGAGTTGAAAATGTGAAAAAACGAACATTGATCAGTTCGGGAGGACGTCTAGGCGCTGTTTTCTTGCATTACCGTAAAACACCTAATACGGGTACACTCCGAAATAAAGACGGGGCTGGCTTGACTGGTGTTTTGCGAAACGGGGATGGCTTGACCGCAGTCTTTTAGCTATGTTTTCCTCCTTTTTAAGGTCTCGCGTGTTTTTATTTGGTAGCAAATTTGCCTCTTCTTTTCTCCTAAATTTGTACGATTTTTTTTTTTTATAGCAAATTTGCATGTTTAAAAAGAGGTAAATTTGCACGTTTATTCTGGCAGATTTGCGTGTTTAAACTCGAAAATTAGCTTTTCTTTTCTTTTTTTTTTTTTTCATTAAGTGGCCCTAATACGCCTTCGTACTAATACGCCTTCGTACATTTACACAACTTTCTTCTTAAATACTCAGAGAACAGCCGACGGTAAAGTAAAGAAGCCTAACACACTGATCCTAACATGCGCCAAGCCAGGAGGAATCACGGAGGAGCTAACTAGCCACTTGTTAGCCAGCTTGCCACACGACGTGCGCGAGGCTCGGTGATTGACACATGCGAGTCAAGGTAACCACACCCACAATTATGCACAAAACTAAACTTTTCAGATAGCATAAACTGACGTAATAATCAAAAATTCACCCCCCCCAGAGTTGTCATATGGTAAACCATCTTTTGTACCAAGCTGTAAACATGTTTTTTTTACACCCATAAAGTCGTCATTGGGTTTCTCCTTATATTTCCGCTTTTGGAGCCTGGTGGACGGCGTATATTGCCATATTTCGATGTATTTTGACGTATGGCGCCCTTACGCAGGGACCATTTAGGAGGTTCCATGGGAGACGATTGGTGTTTATGCCATTTGTCAGTATAAATAATTTTATTGTTGTTCAGGTAAGTTTGTGCACACTTGAGTCCACCAAGTACTCGAGTCATAAAAGAACATAAAATGAGCATTTTCATTGCTGCAAATGGGGATTGAGAAAAGACGTTGCCTACGTCTGCACAGTGCAACCTGATGCAGACAGTTAAAATAAATAAATACTGCTTAAGTCATCGCATAACTAGTTCATTATACATGTGCAAGAAATATAACATGGATTCAAATTGTATACTTATTAGGCTTAGCTTTCCTGTCAGATAACCCTTCATTCTACCATAGCAAGACATTAGTTTGTCATACCTTACATTAGAGTTACTTCATTATTTTTTATTTATAATACACACACTTAAAGGATTATTAGGAACACCATACTAATACAGTGTTTGACCCCCTCTTTCACGTTCAGAACTGCCCTTTTTATTTATTTATTTTATCTACATGGCATTACTTCAAGGTGCTGAAAGCATTCTTTAGAAATGTTGGCCCATATTGATTGATAGGATAGCATCTTGCAATTGATGGAGATTTGTGGTATGGACATCCAGAGCATGAAACTCCCGTTCAATCACATCCAAAAGATACTCTATTTGGTTGAAATCTGTGACTGTGGGGGCCATTTTAGTTTAGTGAACTCATCGTCATGTTCAAGAAACCAATTTGAAATGATTCGACCTTTGTGACATGGTGCATTATCCTGCTGGAAGTAGCCATCAGAGGATGGGTACATGTTCATAAATAATAATAATAATAATCTTTATTTTATAAACGCCTTTAAAGGCAACTTCTCAAAGCGCTGTACAAAAACAAGTAATACAAAGCTCAAACAATAAAAGTGACATCAACAATCAAATGCTAATTAAAAAAAATAAGTCTTAAGTATACCTTTTTAAAAATGTCGTATCCCTGTGCTTCCCTAAGATCAGGAGGCAGAGAATTCCAAAGGACAGGAGCATATGAAGAAAAGGCCCTGTCACCCATAGACCTTAAGCGTTTTTGAGGAACTGCCAACAAGGAGGCAAGGTGGCTTAAGTGTCTTGCCCAAGGACACAACAACTGTAGGAAGAGTGAGAATCGAACCACCTACCTTCCGGTTAAACTATACCGGTTACCTATATTTGGACTGGACCCACTTCTAGGTGAAGTGTCTTATAAACCGGCAAGGGACTGGTTTATAAACCACTGCATTGTGGAGGCCATTGTCTGAACCTCCAGCAACTGCACTGGTGGAAGGGGCAGGGTATGTGGTTCAAGTGAAAGCAAAAACGTGATTTCATAACTACGGTTTTATAATTAATAAGACTGATGACAAACTAAAAAACAAACTCTAACCTGTCATTCCTTTAACAAGGCAAGGTCACGGGGACTGACGTCAACCATAGTGAATTCTCTACAACCCCCGTACTCTCTACCACTGCCGCTCCACCAGCTCGAGCCTGCCCTAGTGTTGTAACAAGTAAGTCCTTTCCTGTCAGTTCCTGTCAGAAAGGGATGCCGTCAAGCTGACAAAGGAGACCTTTTGAGCCTGGTTGGCTCGTGGGACTCCTGAGGCATCTGATGGGTGCCAACAGACCAAAAGGACTGCAGCACGGGTGGTTGTGGAGGCAAAAACTTGGGTATGGGAGGAGTTTGGTGAGGTCATGGAGAAAGACTATCGATTTGCCTCAAAGAAATTCTGGCAAAGAGTCCGGCACCTCAGGAGGGGAAAGCAGTGGCCTGCCAACACTGTTTACAGTGGAGGTAGGAATCTGCTGACTTCAGTTGAGGTCATTGGGGATCTGGAGAAGACATTCCCTTCTTCATTGTCTCTCGCGATGCTCTGGGAGTATGGGGTCCAGGGCCCTTTGCTAAGGGCTGTCAGATCTCCTAAAATAAAAAAAAATAAGGTCAAGCTGCTTAATCTAATGTTTGAGAAATAGTTAGATTAAGTTGATTATCATATCTTGTTATTGATATGACCATGCTGGTTTCTATGGTTCATAAGCATATGTTGTTGCCAGTTTACAGGGTGATGTAATCTAATGGCTGTTTCCAAGCGATTTTTGGCTGGAATAAAGCCTGCTTTCATTTACAATACGTTGTAGGCAATGTCTATTTAATGGTTGGGGGTGTGGAGCGGGTTCTAAAAATAGATGGTGTTTAGAGTATTAAACTAGCAAATAACTCCACAACACAGATGACACCTGTACAGCCATCAGCACACCTGTCACTGACAAAACAATCCAAGACACCATCTCCAGTCAAAGTTCTTCAACATGCTGCCTGGACGAGTTACTCACTAAATTTCTGTGCTGAGCAGTTTGTTACCACAGCAGTCTGGAGCATTTCCTTAGGCCTTGACAACTGCTGTCATTAATGCCACTGTCTTGATGCCACAGAACTAAACAACTATCGGTCAAACTTGCCATTTCTAGGTAAACTCCCTGAAAAAGGTTGTATTTAAAAACAACTGAACGTCTGAACACTCACGCAGGCACAGACTTAGTCCTGCTAGATCTGAGTGCAGCGTTTGACACAGTTGATCATGTGATCCTGAAGTTAGAGGACTGGGTGGGCATCTCTGATGCTGCCCTCAAATTGTTCAGGTCCAATCTTGAAGACAGGAAATACTGAAATTGGAAACTGCGTCTCGTTTATTTTTTAATATTTTTTTTATATAGCGCTTTTTCACATACTGTAGTAAGCACTCAAAGCACTTTACATACGTTAAGCTATTAACCAGTGTTACAGCTGGAACAGCATTGAGGCAAGGTGGGTTAAGTGTCTTGCCCAAGGACACAACGACGATATGTGGGGATGTTATGAAGTTTTGGGATGTTTCGAGCAGGGATCAAACCTGCCAGTCGAATAACGGCCGCTCTACCCACTGAGCTACTCCCACCTTGACCTGTAGGGTCTCACAGAGGCCCATCATCGGACCCCTTTTGTTCAAAGTTCAAAGTTTCTTTATTGTGGTAACTTAATCTAGCAGCATCATGCTCCTTTAAAACATGCAACATAGAAGTACACATCTACAACAACCCAAGAGCAGGATCAGCAATGGAAATTACTAAAACCCCAAAGATAAAAAAGTGCAAAATAAGTGCAAATAAGAATTAGTACAACATGGAATATCACATTTCATGCTAAAAATTAATGCATCTCAACCAGTTAATATTGACCTTGTTGAAACTCATAAACGAAAGCTCTTATGATTTTAATATTTGAAGATTATGAAAATTAACCACATACTTAATAATAAAAATGCCTTAAATAGACTATAATATTGCATTTTATCACAAAAAAACAGGAAAAGTCCTCAATAGTCATGTGACACCAATAGCCTGAATGCATGATAAACCCCTCTTCAGATAATAATAGCAGAGTAGGTGTTTTATTTCTGTTTTTAAAAGTCCCTCCCTCTTCTGCTTTGCCTTCATGGCACAAACTACTGTGTAACAATAAAGTTGAATCAGCAGACTGTTGGTGTAAACCTGCTCTTGTTGCTCCTATAACAACATTAAAGCTACAGAGCCTTAGTGTATTCAGAACTATTTTGCACTGACTATATAATAATATTGTATTGTGTGCCTGAGGAAGGACCTTGTGAAATGGTAGCCTGTAGCCTACCTGTGTGTGCACAATTATCTTATTCACTGATCTCTGAGTGGTGAAGGTTTGTGAAGAGATGAAAAGTTTCTAAAATTCCAAGTTGATAATGACTTTCTACTTAGCAGTTCTCATCTCCAATGTGTTCAAATAAACTCAGACAGACAGTCCCCAACCGGACATGCCCCGTCCATCTGTTCAGTAGAACAACAGAATAGGTTCACTACATTTTTAAAAGGCGTAGCACACATTCAGACTAGCCAGGGGCGTCGGACTGGGGAGATAGGTTACCAAGTACCCAGGGCCCGAGGCCGGGCCCTGGGTACTTGGTAAATTTGTATAGCATAAATGTACAAATAAAAAAGTCCCTGTGCAAAAATAAACTTGTAGTTAGGCACTGGTTTGGTATAAAGAAAAAAGTTATTTTCATGCTGTGCAGGGCCCCACCACCCCTCATGAAAAAACATAAATGGTACGACCCGCAGGTGCGTACCATTTACTGCGGTGAATCAGTTAATGAGACCGGAGCTCAGCTGGAGTTAGGGCCAATTTATGCTTCTGTGTCGGGTGTACGCCGTAGGCTACGCCGTCGTGAGCATTTATACCTCTGCGTATGTCTGTTTTGCTCTGCAGTACACCGCCGAAACGCTAGTTGACGCGAGCGGGTTCCACTGTGTTTGAAATGACATTTCAGTCACGCCACGGAATTGTGCCAAGGCAAAACAACATTGTGCTTCGTGGTCAACCTGGTGTGTAACTTGTATTGGTGTAAAATATAATGCACCAATAAATGACATGAGGGATATTTTATTTTTTTTAAGTTTGTACTATACATACAAATGGTCAAACTATGTATAAGATAATGCACCATGTAAAGGTGCAATGGTCTATAATTGTTTACATTAAATAGATGCAAAAGAGCAAACTATACAAATAAATTAACTGTAAGATCTTAATTTACTGTAACCTTAACCATAAAATATGCATACAGCAGGAACCAACATAATTTATTCAAACTATATACACAAATTGTTTGATGCGAAAGATAGTAAAAACAGGTGCAACAGTCTTGAATTGTAAATTAAAAATAGATCCAAAAGAGCAAACACAGACACATGTGCTACTATTAGTTAATGTTTATTTACAATAACCTTCACACATTTTTTGAAACAGCTGTATTTTTTTTAATAAACAGTGTAATGTACATACAAATATGGGCATGACAGTGCAATGTATTAATGTGCAATGATCTACAATTATTATCAAAAACAGATGTAAAGGAGAAACTTCACAAATGATGCAAACTACAGTATAACCTGCATGAATTGGTGTGAACAGACAATAAATAAAAAAGCTGAAGTGCAAACTATATACAAAAAAATAACTAAAAAAAGCAAAAGTGCAAAAAAAATCCCAGCATTTTATATATTCCTATCTTGGCTGGCACCTCATGTCAAACATCGGCTTACAGAGTCAAACTTTGACGATAAGGTAAATAATGTCCTTTTATGTACTTCTATTGTGTTTCGGTTAGCTAACTTAACTAGCAATGCTACCACATGGGGTATTGATTTTTTGCAGAAATAATATAACTGTGAGTCAAAAAGCATGTGTAATAGGTTGTAATTATATGTAATAGGTTGTATTCATGTAATATAATAGATTGTAATTTTATTTGGCTTACAGAAAATACAAATGCAACAATTTAGCATTTGCAATGTATGAATATGGAGTTATTATAGCTCTATCTATCTATGAATTAACAATGAATGCATCATCTTTTATGTATAACTTATACTATTTGCTATTTCTTTCATAATCACAGGATGGGACTGATACCAGCTCAAACTCCACTGGTTTATCAGATGTGAGACCTCCAGCCCCCATCACCAGTCATCTCTTCTGTCCCCGCAGTCATCTCTTCTGTCCCGCAGCCATCTGCCATCTCTTCTGTCCCAGCAGTCATCGCTCTGTCCCTGCAGTCATCTCTTCTGTCCCGCAGCCATCTCTTCTGTCCCGCAGCCATCTCTTCTGTCCTCGCAGCCATCTCTTCCGTCCCGCAGCGATCTCTTCTGTCCCGCAGCCATCTCTTCTGTCCCGCAGCCATCTCTTCTGTCCTCGCAGCCATCTCTTCTGTCCCGCAGCCATCTCTTCTGTCCTCGCAGCCATCTCATCCATCCCCAGTCCAAGAATGGCACAAAAGAGTAAGAGAAAAGAAAAAGATGCAGGTGCAGGTTGCTCAGTTGGAGGAACGGGCGGGTGGAGCTCAACAGAGACTGTGTCAAGGCAATGATGAGAGCGACCGGTTTGGACAAACTGTTGCAGATCTGCTGTGGAGGACCACAGAGCGCAGGCAATGCATATAGAAATGCACTGTATCTGCAGTTTGCACTTTTGCTTTTTTGTTATTGTCTGTTCACCCCAATTCATGCAGGTTATACTGTAGTTTGAATCATTTGTGAAGTTTCTCCTTTACATCTGTTTTTGATAATAATTGTAGGTCATTGCACATTAATACATTGCACTGTCATGCCCATATTTGTATGTACTTTACACTGTTTATTTAAAAAAAATACTGCTGTTCCAAAAAATGTGTGAAGGTTATTGCAAATAAACATTAACTAATAGTAGCACATGTGTCTGTGTTTGCTCTTTTGCATCTTTTCTTTTTTCTTTTTACAATTCAAGACCGTTGCACCTGTTTTTTACTATCTTTTGCATCAAACAATTTGTGTATATAATGAAGAATAATAAAGATAATACAAAGTTTATTTACTTGTTCAATGAAATACATTATTAGAAACATAGCGGGATAGAGATGTTGTTTTGCTGCTTAGTTGCACAGGATGTTCTTTTACAGATAACAGCACAGTTGAACAACAGTGGAAAAACACTGAGTGCTGATGTGGCCTTAGACCGTTGCTGGGAGAAACTGAAACAACACCAGTCCAATGAGAAGACTGTTAGAATAGATTCATGCATTATCATATTGTGCCTTACATGTACTGGGCAACTCAGATGACTCGTTGTCTCTCCGATGGTCAAGAGGACAACACAGATTGTGTGTTAGAGACCTGAGACCCAGAATTCTGAATTAGCTTTCTTTTTTAGAATAAATTACTTGATGGATAATTCCTCGTCGCCTGGCTCATTTCTCTCGATTCTGAACATGCTCCAATTGTTAGACTAAAGCTTGAGTGATTTTTATATGAAAGTATAGGAGTCAGATAGACATAGTTTAAGTTTAGTTCTAACAATTCTTGGTGACCCCGACGTGATCGAGGGAAGAGTGTCTTTGGCAGACCTGGACTTTGGTAGTCCACACCGGACTGTTTTGGTAACAGTCAGATAGGAGTTTAGGTAACTCCAAGAGTCTTTGGTAGACTAGGACTTTGGTAGTCCACACCGGACTGTTTTGGCAACAGTCAGATAGGAGTTTAGGTAACTCCAGACGTCTCTACGTGGACTTCTCGGACCAGGCGCCACCTCTGAAAAGGTAAGCACAATACCTATTATTTAAAAGTTAAAATTGTGCCATTGATGTTTCCAAATTTGGTTCTGAGAAGTACGTGTAAAACAGTCTAAAGTAATGTTACAGTGTTAACTTACATAGGAAAACTGTAGATTGTCTTGTGTAGACATAGAATAAAGAGAATAATTGTGTCTTAGGTAGACAAAGAGCGTGATTAGTTTTATGTGACATTTTCAGAAGATAAATGACCAGGATCCACCAAAATTAAAATTAAAATCTAAAATCTATATCTATAAGGAAATAAGAAAATTTGAAAACAACAATAAACCTAATTGAGAAATAAAATTTAACGATATGGACGGAGAATTTCACACAGAATTTATTATTTTTATTTATTTATAACAGGGACCATGCAATCAAACATAGTTACAAAACAAGTACTGCAGCTGATGTGATGCATATAAAGTTTATAGCAAATGCTAATTCTCAACTTTTGTCCCTGGTTGGGCTTTTCTACTTTACACTTATATTATACAAACAATGACCATACACTATAAAAAACATTATACACAACACTATACACAACTATAAACAACATTATACCAATCCATGAACAAAGTACATAACATTCATACACTCATCCATACCATTTCCTCACCATCCAATCTTCCACTCATCAATATACAATATTTAAAAAGCCAAGATTTCAGCCTAAAGGTAAACAATTTAAAATCAGATATAGTCTTAATGTCAATGGGTAATAAATTCCACAGTTTGCAGCTCTTATAAGAAAAGGCGGTCTGTCCAAAAGTGGTCCTGCAGTATGGGATTTTAAGCTTATGGTTTAAGGAGCTCCTGGTGGCTCTCTTGCTGTTCTGTCTTTGTACAAATGAACTAAGTGGGTCCGAGCTAGATTATTAATACACTTGAATACCAATTTGAGAAAGGATAACTGACTAAAGCTTTCAAAACGTAATAAATCATACTTTTTAAGAATGTTACAATGATGGTAACGGGCTGGCTTTTTATCCGTACTTTTTATTGCTTGGTTGTATAATGAGCCAATCCGTTTTATGGTTGTGGGAGTGGCCTGTGCCCAAGCTGTCATACAGTAGGATATATGTGAGAATACCATAGCGTGCAGGTACAGCAGAGCTGCCTGGTTTGGGATGAAGTGTCTGATTAATTTAAAACAGTTTAAATTGTTTTGTATTGTTTTAGAAATTTTCTTTATATGTTTATCAAATTTAAGTTGAGGATCCAAAAGCAACCCAAGGTATTTAAATTCAGTTACAGTATGTATTTTTTTATTTTGAAGGTTTATTTGAAAATGTTCTATATTTAGTTTTTTTATGCTAAAGCACATGGAGAATGTTTTAGTCAGATTTAACACTAACTGATTTTGACTGAGCCACTGGTTAACCTCAGCCATACATGTAGATAGAACATCAGCAGCCTGCTCAGGTGTCCTGGTGGATGCATAAAAAACTGCATCATCTGCATAGAGCTGACAGCTAACCCCCGAGCCGACTAGCGGCAGGTCATTTATATAAAGACTGAACAGCAAAGGTCCCAATATAGAGCCCTGTGGTATGCCCATCTTTATGTTTAAGAATGAGGATTTGTCCTGGTCTACCCTCACACACTGGACTCTAGACTGAAGGTATGATGTAAACCACTGTACTGTCTCAGAGGAATGCGATGGTTGTCCCGGGGACACAGAAACAGCTAATCAAATGCCCTTGAAATTATCTTCCCACATGAAACAAATGTATCAATACATAGAAGCACAAATCCTGAGCAGTATTGACACAAAAAAAACATAAGAAAGAGAAAGAAAAGGCCAAGAAGGTTTTTACTAAATTAATGCGCAGTAAAGAAGTCAAAGAACCCGGTAAGTATGATATGGAAAATCTGAGCAGACAACTAAGGAGGGTTGAATTTAAGACTGTACAAGCAGTTCAACAAGCTAAAGAGGATTTGAAAAAGGTAGGTTGGTTAAAGAAGAAAACAAATCAGAAAGACATTGACAAAAGTATGGATGATAGGAGTGTCGTACACACTTTGACTCTAGCAGCCACCGCTCTGGCTCATGTTAAAGAAATTAAGCCAATTACTAAGAAAGAGGAAGCAGCACAGAGTGACTGGAGGGTGGATCTGGGCTGTACCCACAGCTCCCACAACCCTTTCCATCAGCTCCTCCTCCTTATGATCAGGAGACACCAGCCACAGTAAGTATGATGCCAGTCGTGACTATAGCAGGACAGCTATTGGTGGATGAACAACCAGGACCAATGACACCTGAAGCAAGAGGAAAAATCAAAAGAAGTATAGTGAGAGAAATCCATCAGCATAACACAATGCCTTAAAAATGAATCAGCGGCAGCATATAATTCAACATTTAATTCTAGACAATCTAAAACAGTGACAACCAGCACTCCATATCACAACCTGGTGACGTCTATGGGACAGTTGGCAGAGGA
Source organism: Neodontobutis hainanensis (assembly GCA_024349245.1). Lineage (NCBI taxonomy): Eukaryota > Metazoa > Chordata > Actinopteri > Gobiiformes > Odontobutidae > Neodontobutis > Neodontobutis hainanensis. The sequence continues at coordinate 25,529 of JALDNG010000533.1, forward strand.
GATAGACCAGATAAGGACCACTTTAAGACAAGACCAGAGGAGTAGAGACAGGGAATCTGAAAGTGAGGTTGGACAGAGACAGAAAGAGGAGTAAATTTAAATTTGAATTTTGCATTTGAAAGAGATAGAACAGGAAGAACAGCGTAAGATGATTAGACTACAAGAGAAAGTGGAAAGGAAGGCAAGACAGAAAGAACAGGAAAGATGGGAGGAAGAACAGAGTCAGCACACCCAAAGGAAGTTATTGTGGCAAAGTGCTGGACTGGAAGAAAACAATAAAAGGTTCAAAGAAAAAGGGTAAGGAAAGTAGGGAAAGGACGGCCCAGACAGTTTTGTTTGACCAAGCAGTAGGTGGCGAGAGCAGTTCTAGTAGTGACAATGATAGCAGTGATGAAGAAGTGAAGAGGAAAAGTAAAAAGACACAGGAAAGAGTGGAAGGTACCAGTTGAGAAGCCACACAGGACAATTTCCAATACTGACGACCCCTACAGGGGGTTGAAGGTATGAACCAATCCCCCTGAAAGACATGGCCAGTTTGGCAGGCCAACTCCCTCCCATGTCTGCATCAGGTAAGAGATGGATTGTCAAGTTTATTACATTGATGTCGGGACACACACTCACTGTAGGAGATGCCCGCCAAGCAATGGGTGCGTCTGTGGCCCCATTGCAAATGAGAAATATAGAACAAATGCAGCTGCACCAGTCTCCTTCCCATATACAAGTAAACTGGATGCAAATGTCTTTCTGGATAACTGTGTAGCAGAATGGACTACTACCAATGGGAGTTGTCATCCAGACAACTCCCCTTTAACAAGCAGAATGTTTAGGAACACGGTATTGACTGGACTTCCTGATCCAGTAAAACACAAATTACAGGATGACCCAGACATCACAGTCTGTGAGCCTGGTAGGTTTGCTAGATATCTCAATCATCATCTGAAAACTTTTCTGGAAGAACAAACTAAGTTGGAAACTGAAAAGGTGACTTGGAAAATAAACTTTGTCGCTTGCAACTGGCTAAACTAAGTAGTGAAAACAAGAAAGAAAAGAAGGAGGCAAAGACTGACAAGCAAATGTTCACTGGGACGGGTCAGGGTCGGGGTCATGGTCATGGTGGTAGGGATGTATCTAGAGGCGGATACGGGGGATGTGGTCATGGTTCTGCCCCTGGAATGGGAAGGGGTTTCCAGCAGAGGCCCGAAAGAGGCTGTTTTCACTGTGGAGATCCAACCCACTGGATCAAAGACTGTTCTTTGATCCCACCACAAGGAGCAATGTTCTATGGACAACCTAGTCCATAAAATATGACGGCACCGCCAGGACCTAATCCATATCAGTGTGGCCGGGTGGTCCTAACCAAAGAGGACCTCCATGAGGTGGGGCTAGCCCATGGAGCAACCCATGTCAGGTGGTCAATATTATCAAGATTGGCCAGACATGGAAGGAAGTTATGAATAGGGAGGCCTGGGAAGCTCGGGAAGTACTGGCCCGGCAGAGCCAATGCTTCAAATGACTGTAAATGGAACTGGAGTCAAAGCCCATGTGGACACTGGGGCTACCCATTCATCTTTGAACACTCCAGTCCCCAAGAAATTTCATTCTGCACAGTCTGCAACACTGGTCGGCTTCTTGGGTAATCCACAGACTCTGCCCTTTACTGTTACTGTTACCCCTGTTGGACCCTGAACTGACCACGGGTCGTGGCGCTGTGTCTACGTTTCTTTTGTGGAAACCTTGGATATATTCTCTTGCCCCATACCATGAGCCACATGACCCTACTCTCTGTACATTGTTCTATGACAGAAATGATGATGATGTCTATGCTGACATGTTTCAAGGAATTGAAAGGCAGAACTGGAACATTAAGTCCACCTGTATATTTGTGGCTAGAGAGGGTGTAGCTGCATCTTGTGATTTGACTCCAGATAAACTATATTGGTATAAAATGGAAGCTACGGCGCGCCACATATCTCTCTCGCTCTGGCCCAAAACACTGAGGCCAGACAATTGGGTCCCATGATTAAAAGACTCCTTGCCGTTACTGATTGGCAGCCCAGCGTTACTGCTGATGTCTTATACTCACCCTCACAAAAGGCATGGAAAATCCTTGCCAACATGACTAACACATCCAGTCTTGAGTCTCTGTTTATTAATAGAGATCATGGCAGAGAATTTTCAGATCATGATTCTGCTGCTGAATTACTGGCCTCATTGCCAGAAACTCTTTGGTCAAGTAGACCTTTTGATGTGGGACATTGTACCTCATGCCCACCTATTCATATTGATTTTGAACCAGGTGTGTGTGTGACCAGACTTCAGTATAGGTGGCACTCTGATGCTGACAGTGGAATGGAGGACACCTTAAGTGGTTTGTGAGATGCTGGTGCTTTGGAAACATCAGATTCTCCTTTTAACACACCTTTGAGACCAGTTAGAAAGGCAGATGGTCTGTCTTGGCGTATGGCACATGATCTGAGGGCAGTAAATGACATAACACTCACTCCTGTCCTACCTGTGCCTGACCCACACAGGATTGTCACCTCCCTAGGCCCACAGTATCAATGGTTCACTGTCATTGATTTGGCTAATGCTTATTTTTGCATTCCTCTGGCAGAAGACTCCAAAGACAATTTGCATTTACCTACAAAAATTGTAAGCTGCAGTATAACAGGTTGCCCCAGGGCTTTAAAAATGCACCCGGCATTTTCAATCAGTGTCTGAAAGACATGCTGGCTGATCTTGTCCTCCCCCCTGACTGTGTTCTCTTGAAGTATGTGGATGATCTATTGATTGCAGCGAAAACAGATAACATTTGCCTTAGTGCAACAAAGATTCTTCTGTTAAAGCTAGGACAGCTAGGTTTCAAAGTGTCCAAGAAAAAGTTACAGTGCTGTAGGAAAACTGTCACCTTTCTGGAAAGAATGCTAAGTGGAAATGGCTTGTCACTGTCAACTGAGCACAGGAACTCTATCCTTACCCATCCAAGCCCTAAGACAGTCCAAGAGATGATGTCTTTTCTTGGCCTCTGTGGTTTCAGTAGGAACTACATTCCAGTGTATCCACTCTTGAGGGCCATGATCAAAGAAAAAGGTGCTAAGAACCTTAAAGCCATTCTACACTGGGATGGAGAACGGACAAAGCTTTTCTGTCCCTTGTCCAAAAACTGGCCTCTGCTGCATCTCTTGCAACACCTGATTTTCAAAACCGTTTCACCTTGATGTGTCAGTCTCACAGAATGTAGTAAATGGTGTTCTTTTCCAGAAAGGAATTGCAGGAAGATCTGTCCTCATGTATAGTAGTGACCCTCTAGATGGTGTTAAACAGAAACAACCAGAGTGCACACTGTAATGGGAAAATGATATTTTCCTCTTTCACATGCTCTGTGCTGTCCTTGACCGCAGCAGAATGATATGTGCACCACCTGTGCTACTGTTTTCAAACTGATACAATTGTCTTATACAGAGACAACTCTGTTTTCTGGGAAAACCAGTAAAATGCTGATTCATGTTAGACGGCTCACTCTCTGAGAACCAGTGTTTCATTTTTCTTATCTGCTGTGATTTCAGTATAAATTCTAAGCCCGCCTAGTTAACATTGGGACTGTTCATGCAACTCTGTACACAGACAGAGTTGTATTTTCCATTCCTCCTTTTGCAAAAGATGTCTCTGAATTCTTTTTCCTTTTTCCTTAAATAAATCACCAAAAGACATCTGTTGTTTTCTCTCAAACTTATTCCACAATAATATATTTATTTTTTCAACCACAATTCTTGGTGTCAGAAGTGGGATCGAAGATTGACGGCTGGACCCGGCTGAAGGACAAGGGTGTGGCCAACCAGACCGCTCCAAGAGGTCTCCTCTTCCCCAAATTTTCTTCTGGACGGGAGGATTGTCCGATGCCGACCCTCCAATCGTCATCTCTCGATCCAACGTACTCAAATAACCTCCAAACGGTAAAATTATTACAAATTTTTTAAATTAAGAGAAAACATTTTGTAACAGTGTCTAAAGGTGATTTTTGACCTAGACCAGGAATGGTCTATTATTATTACCATAAGTCAGGATTGACTGAGCAGGATTGCCATAAAATCAGTAATAATAATTTCTGAATAGGTTTTGTGGAATCAAAAGAAAGTTTTTTCTTTTGTTTCAAGTCTGGACTGGATTGTCCTAATCTGAAAACCGAGACCGGATGGTCCTAAAATTATTAATACGGCTGGATTGCCACATAATAATTTTAAAAGGTTTTGTATCTGTATTAGAAACCCTGACTGGGAAGGTCTATTATTGTTGATTTGAGTCTGGATTGACTGAGCAGGATTGCCATTCGACAGTAATTTCTGAAAGGGTTTTCTAGAAGCCCTGACCTGAACGGTCTATTGTTATTACCATAAGTCAGGATTGACTGAGCAGGATTGCCATAAAATGAGTAATAATAATTTCTGAAAGGGTTTTTAGTTGTTTTTTAGTTGTTTTTTAGTTGTTTTTAGTTGTTTTTAGTTTTTGTTAGTCTTGTGTTGTTGTTTTGTGTTGGTTTTTGTTAGTTTTTGTGTTGGTTTTAGTAGTTCTAAAGTTTCTCTATAATCTGTCTGAACCTTAAATACTGACGAGTATTTAATTAATCTGAAATATGGGATCCAATACAAGTAAAAACAGTCCTGCAAAGGACTTCTGTGAATTCAATGTGATGTATATGATAGAAACCTGGCCAGGGAGTTGTGATAAAATGGATGAATGGAAGTTGTATGGTTTTAATGGACGAATGAGTGAAAGTAGTTTGACTGCTTTACGCAATAGAATACAAGATGCAGAAAAGAGACTTATGTCCAAAAAAAATCAGTAAACCCGAAGCAAATAAAGGAGATTAAAAGACATTATGAATGTTTAGAGAAAAAGCAGCTGAAGCAAAGAAACAGAAAGAAAAAGAAAATAGGGAAAGAAATTTAAAACACTTAGATACAGTAAAGGGGCAATTTCAAAGCATAGGTAATAAAGCAACTGATAACATAACTAATGCGATGTCCTCTTGCTTTCCGAGTCTGACCCAGCCTGTTGGTCCGGCACTCATGAGTGAAGACGATGACCAGACCTACGTCACCGCTCTCGCTGCTGCACATCTCCACAGTGAAGAAAAGGGAGGGCTCCGGAGGCAGAGACAAGCGGCTCAGACACATGCAGCTTCTGCAACAGCTGCTCAACTGTACCCAGATCTGACCACCCAAGCTGAAACAAACACCCTGATGAACACTGGACTGTCAAGTCCTGTCACCAAACCTCCTCCATATGACTCTGGCACCAGTTCTAAGAACTCTAACAACCCCTTCACAACTGAACTTTCATCAGACAAATCTTTCTCCTTCCTGTCCACGTCTCACACGAGAAGCAAGACACCGTATAAGGGCTGTGTTTCAAGCTCCTATGATTGAATTTCCGAATCCAGCTCCACCACCACCAGCCCCAGACAATGAAACCGAAATACAACGCCAAAGACGACTGGCTGAACACCCTGCGTCTGTGCTTATGTATCGCTCACCAGACCCCTCAAGATGGACTCAATTAATCAAAGACAATATACCTCCTATTAACAGAGGAGGCGCCACAGTGGGCCAAAAATTCAAACTGTTCTGTCAAGTGCACAGGCCCACCGGTGCAGAGATCCCTGGTATTCTGAGAACTATCTGCAACTTAGAAGATTACTCAAATGACCTTTGCCCAACCATCACATTTCAACAGAGGCAGAGGGCGACTAAGAGGAAGAGGTCGTGGACGTCCAGACAGAGACGCGAGTTTGAGCGACGCAGAAAGTCTCAACTGTGTTTCATTTGCGCTGAACCAGGCCACTGGGCTGACAACTGTCCCAAGAAAAGAAGAGACCGAGCTGACCAACGCTCTGACACTGCTCTGAGTGACCCCAACTGACTGGCTGGTGATGATGAGGAACCGAGGGACTTCGCCGCAAAATGAGATGAGTATAACACACGAAAAGGACACCACACCTGTCACTGACGATGCACACAACGCCGCACTGCTCACAAGCAATGAAGACGCTTGCAACTGATCCACTGCTTGCTTTAGTGACAGAAACCATTAAGAAACTTGAAATGACAAAAAAGCTGAAATGTTTAAAGGTACCTATGCTAAGTTAACAACATCGGTGTGAAAAATTACCGGTAATAAGATGTGACATCAATGGAAAAACTCTGTCATTTATGGTTGACTCTGGGGCCACAAAATCTCTGATCAGAAGAGACCAAATTCAAACTGCATTAAATGGCAAAACAACTCACTCCATTAGTGCGAGTGGACAGATTGTTAAAGAACCATTCACAAAACCTCTATCTGTAACCTGGCATTTATCTGATCCATCAGTGTCCACTACACACAGCTTTCTGTTGTCTGAGTTGTGTCCAGTGAACCTAATAGGTCGTGACCTTATGTGCGCACTAGGAATTACCTTGTCTGCAGACGAAAATGGTATCAAAATCAAACAAACCAAATCTGAATATTGCCTAATAAAATGTGAAGTGACCACTCCATTGTATGTGTATCAGTGGAAATTGGACCATCTGCTGACTCCAAATGTGTTACACAAAGCTAAACAATACATGAGCTCATCCTCTGAATTCATGAAGGCAAATGCACTACATGTTACAGCGCATGTCTCCATGGGTCCAGATGAACAGTATGAAGAAAGCTGGTACCGACAAACTACTGACCGACTCATTCTGAATGGACTGTACTTTAACCAAGATTTTTGCGCTTATAATGTTCCATTACCTCACAAACTGTCAAAGTTCTTCAAAATCCAAAACTCAGCCCCGCATGTCTCAATAGTTAAACCACATAACAAACAATGGCGTGATGTTGGTCTTTTTATGGCAAAATGTTTAAAAGCTACAGACTGGAAACAAGACCCAGATAATCCAGACATTTACCACTCTCACAAGCTTGACACATGCTATGTGCCATTCACTGCAGGAGTCAATTGTAACCGCTCCTGCTACCTTCTTCCTCAAAATGACTCCACCCCATCTTCCTGTCACACACTCGCAAAAGTCGATGCTCAGCCTCTCAGATCCAGTGATGTGTCTCCACTGTTAACACAGTTACCAGACTCATTGTGGGCCAAACACAAATATGATGTAGGTTTAATTAAAAACTGTAAACCTCTCCAACTAACTCCAAAGTCCGAATACAGACCAAAAGCACGTCAATATCCTCTGAAGCCTGAAGCTGAACAGGGGATAAAACCAGTCTTTGACTCTCTGCTGAAAGCAGGTGTAATTGTTGAGTGCTCTGACTCTCCCTGCCGTACTCCAATTTTCCCTGTAAAAAGATCAGACCACCGGAAATGCCCACTGAGTGGCGTTTTGTCCAAGACCTGCGTGCTGTGAACGGCTATTCACTCTCCAGCACCAATCTGTCCCAATCCATACACCATCATGTCACAAATTCCAACAACTTCAAAATGGTTCTCTGTGGTTGACGTTTCAAATGCTTTTTTCTCTGTACCTGTCCATCCAGACTCCCAGTTTTGGTTTGCCTTTGAATTTGCAGGAAAACTCTATTCCTGGTCTCGAATGCCACAAGGCCTAAATTGCGCTCCTAGCGTTTACTGTCAGGCATTACGTGACAGTCTCTTTCATTTGACACTTCAACACTGCCATTTTGCAGTACGTTGATGATATCATGCTCTGTTCAGACACGAAGGAGCAGTGTGAGACTGACACACTGCTTCTATTAAATCACCTAGCTGAGCAGGGCCACAAGGTTTCACTTTCTAAAATTCAGTTTGTAAAACAGAAAGTTCAGTTTCTTGGTCATGTCATCACTCACTCACAAAAAAGCATTACTACAGACAGGGTGACAGCCATTGCCAACTTCTAAAAATTATTGACTAAGAAACAAATGCTGTCTTTCCTTGGCATGTGCTCCTACTGCAGAACTTTTATTCCAAATGACTCTACTGTAGAACGCCCACTACGTGATCTTACTCTGAAAAAAGACATGACACTTCACTCCAAACCCACATGGACATCTGAGGCTGACTCTGCATTTACTCATTTGAAACTGCTACTACAGACAGCCCCTCCATTGGCATTGCCAAACCCTGACAAGCCTTTCTTCCAATTTGTTGACGAACGTGATGATTGTATGAATTCTGTTCTCGCCCAAAAACAGGGACAGCTGCTGAAGCCTGTGGGTTACTTCTCGACACACCTTGATCCTGTTGCTAGAGGCCACCCATCATGTCTCCGTGCTTTAGCAGCCTGTGAAGCAGCAATAATTGCCTCTCGTCCCTATGTAGGCTACAGTCATCTCACCCTTTTTGCTCCACATGCTGTCTCCAACATTCTGACTGAACAAAAGACAGCTCACTTGACCCCTGCTCGTCAGCTACGTTACAACACCACTCTTCTGAACCTACCGAATGTTGAGGTTAAATGTTGTAACACTCTCAACCCTGCTACACTCCTGCCTCTCTCAGAGGAGGGAGAACCTCACTGTTGTCTTTCTGAACTTGACCTTATCTGTCTGCCAAGACTTGATTTGACTGACACTCCTCTTTCTAATCCTGAACTCATTTTTTATGTAGATGGTTCAGCTTCCAAGGACCCAACCACTGGTTCTGCACACGTTGGATATGCAGTTGTGGACGATCATGCAACAGTGACGTCATCTCCTCTCAGTCCTCGGTTATCAGCGCAAGCAGCAGAACTAATTGCTCTGACCAAAGCCTGTCAATTGGCATCTGGTAAAACAGTTAACATTTACACAGATAGTCAATATGCATTTGGTGTTCTACACAACCACGCAGCACTTTGGCGCCACAGAAAATTCCTCAAATCTGATGGCAAACCCATTTCACACAAAGATTTGATTTCTGATCTTTTGGATGCAGTGCTACTCCCATCCGCCGTGGCAGTAAGTGTTCTGCACATACCTCTGCCAAAGACACAGTCTCTCTAGGTAATGCACGAGCAGATGCAGCTGCAAAAGCAGAGTTACTCACACCCTACGTTGTTACATTACTCTCCCAGACAACGGATCAAACTTGCACTCACTCTGACATTGTTTCACTTTCTGATTTGGGCGCATCTCCACTCCAGCAGACAAAGCTGCTTGGAAAAAGAAAAACTGTACAAACACAAATGGTGTTTGGATGGGCCCTAATGGCAATCCATGTCGTCCTCAAGCCCTCTTCCTGCCTTTTGCAAAATTGTTACATGGCGTTGACCACGTATCAAAGGAGGGAATGAGAAAAGACCTTCAAAGACATTGGTTTACTGTGGGTTTAACAAATTTGCTGAAGATTTTTGCTCAAAATGCTTCATCTGCTTAACCAACAATTCTAAAGGTAACTCCTACAACAAAACAGATGTTGGAGGTCACAAACCCACCTCCAGGCCTTTTGGCCACATTCAAATGGACTTCATTGAGTTAACACCCTGCGAAGGTATGAAATACTGTCTTGTAATAGTTGACATGTTTTCAAAGTGGGTAGAAGCATTCCCAACAAAACACTGCACTGCTGACGCAGTAGCAAAAATCCTCTTAAGCGAAATAATTCCTCGCTGGGGACTTCGAACCTAATTACGAGTGATAACGGTACTCATTTTGTAAATGACATTTTGAAAACACCGAGTGAACACCTTAAATTTGACCTGAAAACTCATTGCTCCTACCATCCAGCTTCTGGAGGAGCTGTAGAAAGAGAAAATGGCACTCTGAAACGCAAATTGGCAAAAATATCTGAATTAACAGGTAAAACCTGGGTAAAATGTCTGCCTATTGCTTTGATGTACCTGAGGATGAGAGTGCGCGCGCGAAATAACCTTTCTCCCTTTGAGATAGTGTTTGGATTACCTCCTGGAATTGGGTTTGGACCCCCATCTAAACCTGCAGCACTGGCCGATAGTACTCTGCCAGACCCAATGATTTCTTATTGTATTTCACTCTCTAATGTTCTCTCTGATATTAGATCTCAGGTGCTTGATTCCCTGCCCAAACCGGCCACCCACCAGTTCCACAAACTCCAGCCTGCCGACTACATCCTGGTGAGAAACCTGAGGAAGCGCAGCTGGAGAGACAAACCCTGGTGTGGGCCCTATCAGATCCTGCTCACGACCCACACGGCTGTGAAGTTCGCAGAAAGAGCCCCTTGGATCCATGCACAACACTGCAAGAAGATTCCTCCACCTGACCAGCTCGTCAACTGCTCCCCACTGTCAAAGAGGGGACCCAGTGAATGATCACAAAGTAAGAGGCTTGTCCCGAGAACAAGCTCCTACGTGGGAAATCTGAGGTGAGACCTTAGCTCTACCTCCATCGTTGACTACGTGGGAAATCTGAGGTGAGACCTTAGCTCTACCTCCATCGTTGACTACGTGGGAAATCTGAGGTGAGACCTTAGCTCTACCTCCACCGTTGACAACGTGGGAAGACTGGGGTGAGATTTTCGCTCACCTCCTCCGCTGAAACTGCTCTGGTAAACGCAGTTCAACGTTGAGACCAGTGCCGAGAGCTGGTCCCACCTACAATCAAATTTATGAAAGACTCTGTACCACCTGAAGAAATAGAGCTGACCGTTTTCAGCAAATTCAACAGCGTAACTATAACATGTGACACACACTCATCTGTCCCACAGTTCCTCACATCACTGATAACCAGTTTTATACTGACAAATATATATGTATACATTTTTTTTTGGGTTCTTTATTGCATATAAAATTGCTCTAATGATTAATTTTTGAAGATTTATTAAACAATCATTACATACTCATACATGTTAATGGTATGATAACTGCTTAATTTTATTTTATTTGTTACTATCATTTTATTATTGCTATAATTGAACAGATCTTTGAACATTAAAAATGGGCGGTGTTTGGAAAACATGGTTAACTAAACTCGCAGGCCTACTTTTAGTGGCTATTATCCTTCTTTTCCTTGTCTCCTGCTGCATTATCCCGCTCATCCGAAGATTAGTGACTTCTTTTTAACCTGCAACTAGCTAAACTCTATGTTGAATTGCCTCAACATGACAAAGACCACAACCCAGACACCTCTGCTCTTGATTGTGATTCTGTTAATTCTGTTTTATTTGCTCATCTATTTGAAGAAGACTAAGTATGACTAAGTATGTTCCTATGTCTGTGTAATACACATGTAATTTTCTTTTGAAGTAGTAATTGTGACATATAGTCACCGAAGCAATCACAGCTAATCAACTTTTGAACCTGATAATTTTAATTTTTGTTATTTTAGACACGCTAAGGCTAAAATTGTGTACTTACATGTGGTGTTTTTAATTTTTTCACTAATGCTTTCTTTGAGGTAAAGTCTTAAATGACTTGAAGGTTTTTAAGTTTTACAAACTGATTTGTTTTGTGAATATTTTTTCATCTAATGCTTATGTTTAACCCTAGTGAGTTACGCCGCCTGTGAGGGAGGGGCTGTGGTGTTCTTTTCCCAGCGTTAGGTCAGCTACTGATGGTATGAAATGTTTCTGCTTGATTTAGTCAGCCCTCGGCTGGGTTTTTCGGCACCACAAACTTTAGTACAACTCACAAAGTTAAGGTTAATTTGATTTATGTTTTGTATCCTAATTGAGTTTTGATTGATTTTGGTTGATCAATTGTGTTTGATCAAAAGGAGGGAATTGTAATGGGAAAATGATATTTTCCTCTTTCACATGCTCTGTGCTGTCCTTGACCGCAGCAGAATGATATGTGCACCACCTGTGCTACTGTTTTCAAACTGATACAATTGTCTTATACAGAGACAAATGCTGATTCATGTTAGACGGCTCACTCTCTGAGAGCCAGTGTTTCATTTTTCTTATCTGCTGTGATTTCAGTATAAATTCTAAGCCCGCCTAGTTAACATTGGGACTGTTCATGCAACTCTGTACACAGACAGATTTGTATTTTCCATTCCTCCTTTTGCAAAAGATGTCTCTGAATTCTTTTTCCTTTTTCCTTAAATAAATCACCAAAAGACATCTGTTGTTTTCTCTCAAACTTATTCCACAATAATATATTTATTTTTTCAACCACAATTCTTGGTGTCAGAAGTGGATCGAAGATTGACGGCTGGACCCGGCTGAAGGACAAGGGTGTGGCCAACCAGACCGCTCCAAGAGGTCTCCTCTTCCCCAAATTTTCTTCTGACGGAGGATTGTCCGATGCCGACCCTCCAATCGTCATCTCTCGATCCAACGTACTCAAATAACCTCCAAACGGTAAAATTATTACAAATTTTTTAAATTAAGAGAAAACATTTTGTAACAGTGTCTAAAGGTGATTTTTGACCTAGACCAGGAATGGTCTATTATTATTACCATAAGTCAGGATTGACTGAGCAGGATTGCCATAAAATCAGTAATAATAATTTCTGAATAGGTTTTGTGGAATCAAAAGAAAGTTTTTTCTTTTGTTTCAAGTCTGGACTGGATTGTCCTAATCTGAAAACCGAGACCGGATGGTCCTAAAATTATTAATACGGCTGGATTGCCACATAATAATTTTAAAAGGTTTTGTATCTGTATTAGAAACCCTGACTGGGAAGGTCTATTATTGTTGATTTGAGTCTGGATTGACTGAGCAGGATTGCCATTCGACAGTAATTTCTGAAAGGGTTTTCTAGAAGCCCTGACCTGAACGGTCTATTGTTATTACCATAAGTCAGGATTGACTGAGCAGGATTGCCATAAAATGAGTAATAATAATTTCTGAAAGGGTTTTTAGTTGTTTTTAGTTGTTTTTAGTTGTTTTTAGTTGTTTTTAGTTTTTGTTAGTCTTGTGTTGTTGTTTTGTGTTGTTTTTGTTAGTTTGTGTTGGTTTTAGTAGTTCTAAAGTTTCTCTATAATCTGTCTGAACCTTAAATACTGACGAGTATTTAATCAATCTGAAATATGGGATCCAATACAAGTAAAAACAGTCCTGCAAAGGACTTCTTGTGAAAACAATGTGATGTATATGATAGAAACCTGGCCAGGAGTTGTGATAAAATGGATGAATGGAAGTTGTATGGTTTTAATGGACGAATGAGTGAAAGTAGTTTGACTGCTTTACGCAATAGAATACAAGATGCAGAAAAGAGACTTATGTCCAAAAAAAATCAGTAAACCCGAAGCAAATAAAGGAGATTAAAAGACATTATGAATGTTTAGAGAAAAAGCAGCTGAAGCAAAGAAACAGAAAGAAAAAGAAAATAGGGAAAGAAATTTAAAACACTTAGATACAGTAAAGGGGCAATTTCAAAGCATAGGTAATAAAGCAACTGATAACATAACTAATGCGATGTCCTCTTGTTTTCCGAGTCTGACCCAGCCTGTTGGTCCGGCACTCATGAGTGAAGACGATGACCAGACCTACGTCACCGCTCTCGCTGCTGCACATCTCCACAGTGAAGAAAAGGGAGGGCTCCAGAGGCAGAGACAAGCGGCTCAGACACATGCAGCTTCTGCAACAGCTGCTCAACTGTACCCAGATCTGACCACCCAAGCTGAAACAAACACCCTGATGAACACTGGACTGTCAAGTCCTGTCACCAAACCTCCTCCATATGACTCTGGCACCAGTCCTAAGAACTCTAACAACCCCTTCACAACTGAACTTTCATCAGACAAATCTTTCTCCTTCCTGTCCACGTCTCACACGAAGCAAGACACCGTATAAGGGCTGTGTTTCAAGCTCCTATGATTGAATTTCCGAATCCAGCTCCACCACCACCAGCCCCAGACAATGAAACCGAAGTACAACGCCAAAGACGACTGGCTGAACACCCTGCGTCTTTGCTTATGTCTCGCTCACCAGACCCCTCAAGATGGACTCAATTAATCAGACAATATACCTCCTATTAACAGAGGAGGCGCCACAGTGGGCCAAAAATTCAAACTGTTCTGTCAAGTGCACAGGCCCACCGGTGCAGAGATCCCTGGTATTCTGAGAACTATCTGCAACTTAGAAGATTACTCAAATGACCTTTGCCCAACCATCACATTTCAACAGAGGCAGAGGGCGACTAAGAGGAAGAGGTCGTGGACGTCCAGACAGAGACGAGTTTGAGCGCAGAAAGTCTCAACTGTGTTTCATTTGCGCTGAACCAGGCCACTGGGCTGACAACTGTCCCAAGAAAGAAGAGACCGAGCTGACCAACGCTCTGACACTGCTCTGAGTGACCCCAACTGACTGGCTGGTGATGATGAGGAACCGAGGGACTTCGCCGCAAAATGAGATGAGTATAACACACGAAAAGGACACCACACCTGTCACTGACGATGCACACAACGCCGCACTGCTCACAAGCAATGAAGACGCGCTTGCAACTGATCCACTGCTTGCTTTAGTGACAGAAACCATTAAGAAACTTGAAATGACAAAAAGCTGAAATGTTTAAAGGTACCTATGCTAAGTTAACAACATCGGTGTGTGAAAAATTACCGGTAATAAGATGTGACATCAATGGAAAAACTCTGTCATTTATGGTTGACTCTGGGGCCACAAAATCTCTGATCAGAAGAGACCAAATTCAAACTGCATTAAATGGCAAAACAACTCACTCCATTAGTGCGAGTGGACAGATTGTTAAAGAACCATTCACAAAACCTCTATCTGTAACCTGGCATTTATCTGATCCATCAGTGTCCACTACACACAGCTTTCTGTTGTCTGAGTTGTGTCCAGTGAACCTAATAGGTCGTGACCTTATGTGCGCACTAGGAATTACCTTGTCTGCAGACGAAAATGGTATCAAAATCAAACAAACCAAATCTGAATATTGCCTAATAAAATGTGAGGTGACCACTCCATTGTATGTGTATCAGTGGAAATTTGACCATCTGCTGACTCCAAATGTGTTACACAAAGCTAAACAATACATGAGCTCATCCTCTGAATTCATGAAGGCAAATGCACTGCATGTTACAGCGCATGTCTCCATGGGTCCAGATGAACAGTATGAAGAAAGCTGGTACCGACAAACTACTGACCGACTCATTCTGAATGGACTGTACTTTAACCAAGATTTTTGCGCTTATAATGTTCCATTACCTCACAAACTGTCAAAGTTCTTCAAAATCCAAAACTCAGCCCCGCATGTCTCAATAGTTAAACCACATAACAAACAATGGCGTGATGTTGTTTTATGGCAAAATGTTTAAAAGCTACAGACTGGAAACAAGACCCAGATAATCCAGACATTTACCACTCTCACAAGCTTGACACATGCTATGTGCCATTCACTGCAGGAGTCAATTGTAACCGCTCCTGCTACCTTCTTCCTCAAAATGACTCCACCCCATCTTCCTGTCACACACTCGCAAAAGTCGATGCTCAGCCTCTCAGATCCAGTGATGTGTCTCCACTGTTAACACAGTTACCAGACTCATTGTGGGCCAAACACAAATATGATGTAGGTTTAATTAAAAACTGTAAACCTCTCCAACTAACTCCAAAGTCCGAATACAGACCAAAAGCACGTCAATATCCTCTGAAGCCTGAAGCTGAACAGGGGATAAAACCAGTCTTTGACTCTCTGCTGAAAGCAGGTGTAATTGTTGAGTGCTCTGACTCTCCCTGCCGTACTCCAATTTTCCCTGTAAAAAGATCAGACCACCGGAAATGCCCACTGAGTGGCGTTTTGTCCAAGACCTGCGTGCTGTGAACGAAGCTATTCACTCTCCAGCACCAATCTGTCCCAATCCATACACCATCATGTCACAAATTCCAACAACTTCAAAATGGTTCTCTGTGGTTGACGTTTCAAATGCTTTTTTCTCTGTACCTGTCCATCCAGACTCCCAGTTTTGGTTTGCCTTTGAATTTGCAGGAAAACTCTATTCCTGGTCTCGAATGCCACAAGGCCTAAATTGCGCTCCTAGCGTTTACTGTCAGGCATTACGTGACAGTCTCTTTCATTTGACACTTCAACACTGCCATTTTGCAGTACGTTGATGATATCATGCTCTGTTCAGACACGAAGGAGCAGTGTGAGACTGACACACTGCTTCTATTAAATCACCTAGCTGAGCAGGGCCACAAGGTTTCACTTTCTAAAATTCAGTTTGTAAAACAGAAAGTTCAGTTTCTTGGTCATGTCATCACTCACTCACAAAAAAGCATTACTACAGACAGGGTGACAGCCATTGCCAACTTCTAAAAATTATTGACTAAGAAACAAATGCTGTCTTTCCTTGGCATGTGCTCCTACTGCAGAACTTTTATTCCAAATGACTCTACTGTAGAACGCCCACTACGTGATCTTACTCTGAAAAAAGACATGACACTTCACTCCAAACCCACATGGACATCTGAGGCTGACTCTGCATTTACTCATTTGAAACTGCTACTACAGACAGCCCCTGCATTGGCATTGCCAAACCCTGACAAGCCTTTCTTCCAATTTGTTGACGAACGTGATGATTGTATGAATTCTGTTCTCGCCCAAAAACAGGGACAGCTGCTGAAGCCTGTGGGTTACTTCTCGACACACCTTGATCCTGTTGCTAGAGGCCACCCATCATGTCTCCGTGCTTTAGCAGCCTGTGAAGCAGCAATAATTGCCTCTCGTCCCTATGTAGGCTACAGTCATCTCACCCTTTTTGCTCCACATGCTGTCTCCAATATTCTGACTGAACAAAAGACAGCTCACTTGACCCCTGCTCGTCAGCTACGTTACAACACCACCCTTCTGAACCTACCGAATGTTGAGGTTAAACGTTGTAACACTCTCAACCCTGCTACACTCCTGCCTCTCTCAGAGGAGGGAGAACCTCACTGTTGTCTCTCTGAACTTGACCTTATCTGTCTGCCAAGACTTGATTTGACTGACACTCCTCTTTCTAATCCTGAACTCATTTCTTATGTAGATGGTTCAGCTTCCAAGGACCCAAACACTGGTTCTGCACACGTTAGATATGCAGTTGTGGACGATCATGCAACAGTGACGTCATCTCCTCTCAGTCCTCGGTTATCAGCGCAAGCAGCAGAACTAATTGCCCTGACCAAAGCCTGTCAATTGGCATCTGGTAAAACAGTTAACATTTACACAGATAGTCAATATGCATTTGGTGTTCTACACAACCACGCAGCACTTTGGCGCCACAGAAAATTCCTCAAATCTGATGGCAAACCCATTTCACACAAAGATTTGATTTCTGATCTTTTGGATGCAGTGCTACTCCCATCCGCCGTGGCAGTAAGTGTTCTGCACATACCTCTGCCAAAGACACAGTCTCTCTAGGTAATGCACGAGCAGATGCAGCTGCAAAAGCAGCGTTACTCACACCCTACGTTGTTACATTACTCTCCCAGACAACGGATCAAACTTGCACTCACTCTGACATTGTTTCACTTTCTGATTTGGGCCGCATCTCCACTCCAGCAGACAAAGCTGCTTGGAAAAAGAAAAACTGTACAAACACAAATGGTGTTTGGATGGGCCCTAATGGCAATCCATGTCGTCCTCAAGCCCTCTTCCTGCCTTTTGCAAAATTGTTACATGGCGTTGACCACGTATCAAAGGAGGGAATGAGAAAAGACCTTCAAAGACATTGGTTTACTGTGGGGTTTAACAAATTTGCTGAAGATTTTTGCTCAAAATGCTTCATCTGCTTAACCAACAATTCTAAAGGTAACTCCTACAACAAAACAGATGTTTGAGGTCACAAACCCACCTCCAGGCCTTTTGGCCACATTCAAATGGACTTCATTGAGTTAACACCCTGCGAAGGTATGAAATACTGTCTTGTAATAGTTGACATGTTTTCAAAGTGGGTAGAAGCATTCCCAACAAAACACTGCACTGCTGACACAGTAGCAAAAATCCTCTTAAGCGAAATAATTCCTCGCTGGGGACTTCCGAACCTAATTACGAGTGATAACGGTACTCATTTTGTAAATGACATTTTGAAAACACCGAGTGAACACCTTAAATTTGACCTGAAAACTCATTGCTCCTACCATCCAGCTTCTGGAGGAGCTGTAGAAAGAGAAAATGGCACTCTGAAACGCAAATTGGCAAAAATATCTGAATTAACAGGTAAAACCTGGGTAAAATGTCTGCCTATTGCTTTGATGTACCTGAGGATGAGAGTGCGTGCGAAATAACCTTTCTCCCTTTGAGATAGTGTTTGGATTACCTCCTGGAATTGGGTTTGGACCCCATCTAAACCTGCAGCACTGGCCGATAGTACTCTGCCAGACCCAATGATATCCTATTGTATTTCACTCTCTAATGTTCTCTCTGATATTAGATCTCAGGTGCTTGATTCCCTGCCCAAACCGGCCACCCACCAGTTCCACAAACTCCAGCCTGGCGACTACATCCTGGTGAGAAACCTGAGGAAGCGCAGCTGGAGAGACAAACCCTGGTGTGGGCCCTATCAGATCCTGCTCACGACCCACACGGCTGTGAAGGTCGCAGAAAGAGCCCCTTGGATCCATGCACAACACTGCAAGAAGATTCCTCCACCTGACCAGCTCGTCAACTGCTCCCCACTGTCAAAGAGGGACCCAGTGAATGATCACAAAGTAAGAGGCTTGTCCCGAGAACAAGCTCCTACGTGGGAAATCTGAGGTGAGACCTTAGCTCTACCTCCATCGTTGACTACGTGGGAAATCTGAGGTGAGACCTTAGCTCTACCTCCATCGTTGACTACGTGGGAAGACTGGGGTGAGATTTTCGCTCACCTCCTCCGCTGAAACTGCTCTGGTAAACGCAGTTCAACGTTGAGACCAGTGCCGAGAGCTGGTCCCACCTATAATCAAGTTTATGAAAGACTCTGTACCACCTGAAGAAATAGAGCTGACCGTTTTCAGCTAATTCAACAGCGTAACTATAACATGTGACACACACTCATCTGTCCCACAGTTCCTCACATTACTGATAACCAGTTTTATACTGACAAATATATATGTATATTTTTTGGGGGGGTTCTTTATTGCATTAAATGATTAATTTTTGAAGATTTATTAAACAATCATTACATACTCATACATGTTAATGTTATGATAACTGTTTAATTTTATTTTATTTGTTACTATCATTTAATTATTGCTATAATTGAACAGATCTTTGAACATTAAAATGGGCGGTGTTTGGAAAACATGGTTAACTAAACTCGCAGGCCTACTTTTAGTGGCTATTATCCTTCTTTTCCTTGTCTCCTGCTGCATTATCCCGCTCATCCGAAGATTAGTGACTTCTCTTTTTAACCTGCAACTAGCTAAACTCTATGTTGAATTGCCTCAACATGACAAAGACCACAACCCAGACACCTCTGCTCTTGATTGTGATTCTGTTAATTCTGTTTTATTTGCTCATCTATTTGAAGAAGACTAAGTATGACTAAGTATGTTCCTATGTCTGTGTAATCCACATGTAATTTTCTTTTGAAATAGTAATTGTGACATATAGTCACCGAAGCAATCACAGCTAATCAACTTTTGAACCTGATAATTTTAATTTTTGTTATTTTAGACACGCTAAGGCTAAAATTGTGTACTTACATGTGGTGTTTTTAATTTTTTTTCACTAATGCTTTCTTTGAGGTAAAGTCTTAAATGACTTGAAGGTTTTTAAGTTTTACAAACTGATTTGTTTTGTGAATATTTTTTCATCTAATGCTTATGTTTAACCCTAGTGAGTTACGCCGCCTGTGAGGGAGGGGCTGTGGTGTTCTTTTCCCAGCGTTAGGTCAGCTACTGATGGTATGAAATGTTTCTGCTTGATTTAGTCAGCCCTCGGCTGGGTTTTTCGGCACCACAAACTTTAGTACAACTCACAAAGTTAAGGTTAATTTGATTTATGTTTTGTATCCTAATTGAGTTTTGATTGATTTTGGTTGATCAATTGTGTTTGATCAAAAGGAGGGAATTGTAATGGGAAAATGATATTTTCCTCTTTCACATGCTCTGTGCTGTCCTTGACCGCAGCAGAATGATATGTGCACCACCTGTGCTACTGTTTTCAAACTGATACAATTGTCTTATACAGAGACAACTCTGTTTTCTGGGAAAACCAGTAAAATGCTGATTCATGTTAGACGGCTCACTCTCTGAGAACCAGTGTTTCATTTTTCTTATCTGCTGTGATTTCAGTATAAATTCTAAGCCCGCCTAGTTAACATTGGGACTGTTCATGCAACTCTGTACACAGACAGAGTTGTATTTTCCATTCCTCCTTTTGCAAAAGATGTCTCTGAATTCTTTTTCCTTTTTCCTTAAATAAATCACCAAAAGACATCTGTTGTTTTCTCTCAAACTTATTCCACAATAATATATTTATTTTTTCAACCACAACACGTTATGCAGTAGGTCTTGGAAAAGTATTACTGAAAACAGCTCATTTGGTTCATGGACATCCCATCTTTGTCCTTACTGATCATAGTGTTAGCAGCTATGTGACGCCTGCTTCATTCACTATGTCTTCTTTGAGACAAACTCGTCTGTTGAAATTTTTAACAGCTTCAAATATTAACTATGTCTTTTCTGGTGTCAATATGGCTGACTGTATGGCTACAGGTGAACACCAGTGTACTGTACGTGTCACTCAACATGGAAAGGTAAGAACTGATCTCTATGCTATCCCCCTGAAACATGGACAAAAGTTATTCACTGATGGTTGCTGCTGGAGACAAAAAAATGGTACATTGATAGCTGCAGCTGCAGTTGTGTTTGAACAGAATGGTAATTTTGTACCTTTGGTTAGCCAAATCCTTGACATCTTACCTTCAGCTCAAGCTGCTAAGGTCTTGGCTATTTGTCTTGCTTTAGAGGAGAGCAAAGACCAAGATGTTGCTATTTACTCTGACTCTGCCTATGCAGTAAGTGCTTGTCTCCTTGATCTCCCTGGGTGGAGGGACAATGGTTTCTTGACAACTAAAGGCACTCCCATTGCACACAGGGAACTGATGGAACGCCTTTATGAGTCATTGTCTCTTCCTAAATCTGTGGCTATTGTTAAAGTTCCTGGCCACTCAAAGGCCAACACTCTTGTGGCCCGTGGCAATGCGGCTGCTGATGCTTATGCTAAACAGACTGCCAACTATTTGCCCACACAGTTAGTTGTACTGGACTCTGATTTATCACCTCCTCTTGATGAAACCTTCCTGATTGAACAACATTCTCAGGCTTCCCCTGAGGAAAAGACCATGTGGTTAGCTGCTGGTTACAAATGTCTGGAATCTGGTCTTTGGGAGTAAGAAGGGCTTACCTGTTCTACCAATGTCTATTAAAAACTCTGTTCTGGAGGAGGCACACTCTCCCTCCCACATTGGCCTTCAGGCTATGATGACTAAACTCTTGATGTGGTCACATCCACACCTTTCTTCTATGGTTTGGCAATTTGTTAATGACTGTTCCACATGTCAACTATTCAATGCCAGACCAACTCTGAAACCTGCTCCAGGTTCTTTTCACTCTGCTCCTGGCCAGGAGCGGAGTGTGTCATTGACTATACTGACACGATTACCTCAGTTAATGGTAAAATATTCCTATTAGTCATTACTGACTCCTTCACAGGGTGGCCTGAAGCTTACCCCTGTGCTAAGGAAGATGCTACGTCTGTTATCAAAGCTCTGGTTACACATTACATCCCCACACATGGTTTTCCTTCATATGTGAGGTCTGACAATGGTACCCATTTTAATGCTCACAGTTTACAAAAAGTTAGGTCTACAACATAAATTTGGTTGTGTTTATCATCCACAGTCCCAGGGCAGGACAGAACGGATGAACAGAGCGTTAAAAGAAAAATTGTCAAAAATTGTCTATCAGACAAAATTAAATTAGGTCCAAGCCCTCCCACTGTCAGACAGACAGTTAATAAAACCACTGGTTTTGCTCCATTTGAACTAATGACTGGCAGGGTTATGCAAGGCCCATCTGGTACCATTGTCCCTCACTCACAAATCCCCATCCCTGATTTGTCTCATCATGTCTATTGGAACCAACTTCACTCACTTGCATGTAGTCTTTCTTCTCAGGTTGCCTCATCGTCGGCTGACCCTGCGGCTCCTCCACCTGACCCTCTGTGGACTCATGTTTACCTGAAGGTTCTCTCTAGGAAATGGTCTGAACCTAGATGGACAGGACCTTTTAAAGTGACTGCCAGAACTACCAAAGCTGTTCAACTCGAGTCTAAGGGCGTAGTCTCAAGGTGGTATCACTTCTCTCAAATCAGACCTGCTGATCCACCTTCTGCTTAACTTTAGTTTACTTTTTCTTTATTTTTTCTTTATTTACATGGAAATATGTCTTTGTTTGGACTGTTTCCACTGTCCAAGAGAGAAAAGTATGTGGCTGGAGTCATTATGGGTTTAGGACTACTTACTGGGATTGTGATTTTACTTTTTCAGAAAAACATTGATGGTAAACACCAGACAGCTGGACGGACAGCCAGACAAATTGACGTTGACGACTACCCTAGACAGTATCCATGTACAAACAACAGCCATCAGGAATGTACACTCTTGTCCCAGTTCACGACGTGGAAGACCCAAATGCTGATACCATGCCTGCAGTTGTGGAGGCCATGGAGGACCAGTTCTGGCTTTAAACACAGGAAGCCATACATCCTTTTGGGAAGATGGTGATTGATGTTTCTAAACGTAGTATGCTTAATTATGAAGTAGTGGGTTTCCTCTATTCTGTGTTATTATGAGTTGTGCTGTCACACGGTGTGATATGAAGGTTTACTTGTTATAATTTTTACTCTTTTACTGTTTTTACTATTTTATCTAGATGTGCCGTGTTTATTATTTGGTGTGGCCTCTTGAGGCCAAGAGAGGGAATGAAGAATAATAAAGATAATACAAAGTTTATTTACTTGTTCAATGAAATACATTATTAGAAACATAGTTCTTTTACAGATAACAGCACAGTTGAACAACAGTGGAAAAACACTGAGTGCTGATGTGGCCTTAGACCGTTGCTGGGAGAAACTGAAACAACACCTGTCCAATGAGAAGACTGTTAGAATAGATTCATGCATATTCATATTGTGCCTTACATGTACTGGGCAACTCAGATGACTTGTTGTCTCTCCGATGGTCAAGAGGACAACACAGATTGTGTGTTAGAGACCCAGAATATTTTGTATTAGCTTATTTTGTTAGAATAAATTGCTTGGTGGATAATTCCTCGTCGCCTGGCTCATTTCTCTCGATTCTGAACATGCTCCCATTGTTAGACTAAAGCTTGAGTGATTTTTATAGGAAAGTATAGGAGTCAGATAGACATAGTTTAAGTTTAGGTCTAACAATTCTTTGAACCAATTATGTTGGTTCCTGCTGTATGCATATTTTATTGTTAAGGTTACAGTAAATTAAGATCTTACAGTTCATTTATTTGTATAGTTTGTCCTCTATTTAATGTAAACAATTATAGACCATTGCATCGTTACATGGTGCATTATCTTATACATAGTTCGACCATTTGTATGTATAGTACAAACTTAAAAAAATATTCCTCATGCAATTTATTGGTGCATTATATTTTACACCAATACAAGTTACACACCAAGTTGACCACGACACACAGTGTTGTTTTGCCATGGCACAATTCCGTGAAGTGACTGAAATGTCGTTTCAAACACAGTGGAACCCGCTCGCGTCAACTAGCGTTTCGGCGGTGTACTGCAGAGCAAAACAGACATACGCAGAGGTATAAATGCTCACGACGGCGTCGCCTACGTGCGTAGCCTACGACGTACACTACGGCGTACACTACGGCGTACACCCGACGCAGAAGCATAAATCGGCCTGTAGTTACATTTTGGAGGAGGTGCGCGTCAGGGTACAGTTTAGGGTAGTCTACACGTCACTGCGTATGCTACGCCGTACCTTCTACGCGCACCCTACGCAGAAGCATAAATCGGCCTTTAGCCGTGATATGAACGAGGAAGACAGGGAAAGAGTCATGTCTTTCCTTAAGAAAGAAAAAACAGGGGCTTAAAAACTAAAAGAAAAGAAAATTAAAGAGATAAAGGCAAATGAAGGCAAGCAGTTGCTTACTCAGTTTTTTTTTAAGAAAGGTGAGCTCCAAATGCATCATCGAGCATTGACATTCAGGGGCGGAGCCAGAGGGGTGGCTTGGGGTGGCCCACGCCAACCCTGAAATTCGATTGGCCACCCCAGGTGCCACCCGAAAATCCTACTCTACGATTGGCCATTAACATGATCAAAGGCGAAACCTTTGTTGACGCACTTGCTGCCTTATAAATCAGTGCGGGAGCTTGGACAGTCACAGTCAGACACCAGAACTCAGAAATGTAAGTAGCAAGTGTTTGATGTAAGCTAACCAACGATACATGGCTTATTGTTTTTTAGCATGTGCATTTACAGCAGTACTACTTGTGCTAGCACGCAAAGATATCTATTTACCTATCACATCTGCCTTGATATCTAATCGCACACAGCCCAGTATCACGTCTGTTGAATCACGTCATGTAGTTTATCTACTGTACCTGCCTATTCTGCCTACTCAATCGACATTTGCTAGGTAATTAACTGTTAACTTTTGTAAAACGCATTTAATGATTTATCATTAGCAGATTAGCAGACGTAATTGTGTGCAAAAAAACGTAGCCTACATTATATTTTAACCAAGGAACCAAATTAAACACGCTAGCAAGGTAGCTCGCCCCTACCTTCAGTAAGTTAGGCTTAGGCTATATTCCCAGATAAATTCCACGCAGGCCAGGGTTTAGTTTTTGTTTGTTCTATATATATAGTCAATGTTTTCAAGCCCTGTGTTGCTAACATACCTACAGTTGGCTGTGAAATTAAGGTCTAGTGTACTGGTGGGTTTAATTGAATTTGAGTAATAGGATATGCAACCATTTACATCTGGAGATAGTTATTTATTTTGCCAATTATGTTTGAGTTGTTATTGTGAAAAACAAAACATCTTGAAGGTGTATTTTTACGTTTGAGATGTTTGTTTATTTATATTTAATTTTATTCAAATAAAAGAAATTTGATGTAAGAGTACGGTCTTTGTCCTTCAATTTATGAGTATGGTGTTTGATGCATGATTTTATGATGCCACCCTTGAATTAATCAGTGCTCCACTAAGGCCACCCCTGTTAAAAAAGTCTAGAATCGCCACTGTTGACATTGTTTTACATAAATATCTACTCCAGGTAGAATAGCATACATTTATGTTCATACTCTATTTGAGTAATATACCAATACTTTATAGTATCACACCCTACATAGCGAGCAAACAATAGGCTATGTCCGGGTAAATAACGGAGTGAGAAGCAGACGGAGGCGGAGCTGGGAGCTCCAGGCAGCTGCGCAGCTTGTCTCCTCTTCTGCTGCAGTTCTCCCCAGAGTCAGAAATTTACATGAAAACACTGTATATTTCCCTCCATTGTCAAACTCTTTCACCTCCGAAAACACAGCTTGTTAGCGCCTGTTTTACCGCATCGTTATGCAAATTAGCTCCCGCACGCTCTTACGTTAAGAACAGGATTGTTTTCAGGTTAATGCACATCTTAATGATTTTAAAACGTTATTCAAAGACTGAATGTCTAGTTTGGCGGTTAGTGTTCCCTGTGATTCTATAGTCTGCATTTATTTTAAACAGACAAATAACCAGCAATTAACTTGTACTTAAGGCTGATTTATGCTTCTGCGTCGGGTGTACGCCGTAGTGTACGCACGTAGGCGACGCCGTCGTGAGCATTTATACTTCTGCGTATGTCTGTTTGGCTCTGCAGTACACCGCCGAAACGCTAGTTGACGCGAGCGGGTTCCACTGTGTTTGAAACGACATTTCAGTCCACGGAATTGTTTTTTTTTTTATATATATATTTTTCACCCCACGGAATTGTGCCAAGGCAAAACAACATTGTGCTTCGTGGTCAACCTGGTGTGTAACTTGTATTGGTGTAAAATATAATGCACCAATAAATGACATGAGGATATTTTATTTTTTTAAGTTTGTACTATACATACAAATGGTCGAACTATGTATAAGATAATGCACCATGTAAAGGTGCAATGGTCTATAATTGTTTACATTAAATAGATGCAAAAGAGCAAACTATACAAATAAATTAACTGTAAGATCTTAATTTAACCTTAACCATAAGATATGCATACAGCGGGAACCAACATAATTGGGTCAAACTATATACACAAATTGTTCGATGCAAAAGATAGTAAAAAAACAGGTGCAACGGTCTTGAATTGTAAATTAAAAATAGATGCAAAAGAGCAAACACAGACACATGTGCAACTATTAGTTAATGTTTATTTACAATAACCTTCACACATTTTTGAAACAGCAGTATTTTTTTAATAAAAGTGTAAACCATATACAAATATGGGCATGACAGTGCAATGTATTAATGTGCAATGATCTACAATTATTATCAAAAATAGATGTAAAAGAGAAACTTAACAAATGATGCAAACTACTGTATAACCTGCATGAATTGGTGTGAACAGACAGTAAATAAAAACCTCCGCAGCATATCTGCAACAGTTTGTCCAAACCTGTCGCTCTCACCATTGCCTTGACACAGTCTCTGTTGAGCTCCACCCGCCGTTCCTCCAACTGAGCCTCCAACCGACCAACCTGCACTTGGACCCAGTCATCTTTTTCTTTTCTCTTTCTTTTTTGTGCCATACTTGGACTGGGGGACAGAAGAGATGACTGCGGGGACAGAAGAGATGGCTGCGGGGACAGAAGAGATGGCTGCGGGGACAGAAGAGATGGCTGCGGGGACAGAAGAGATGGCTGCGGGACAGAAGAGATGGCTGCGGGGACAGAAGAGATGGCTGCGGGGACAGAAGAGATGACTGGTGATGGGGGCTGGAGGTCTCACATCCGATAAACCAGTGGAGTTTGAGCTGGTATCAGTCCCATCCTGTGAATATGAAAAAAATAGCAAATAGTATAAGTTATACATAAAAGATGATGCATTCATTGGTAAATCATAGATAGATAGAGCTATAATAACTGCATATTCATACATTGCAAATGCAATTACAATCTATTATATTATATAAATACAACCCATTACATATAATTACAACCTATTACACATGCTTTTTGACTCACAGTTATATTATTTTTGCAAAAAAAATACCCATGTGGTAGCATTGCTAGTTAAGTTAGCTAACCGAAACACAATAGAAGTACATAAAAGGACGTGCATTATTTACCTTATCGTCAAAGTTTGACTCCGTAAGCCGATGTTTGACATGAGGTGCCAGCCAAGATAGGAATATATAAAACGCTGGGCTTGTTTTTCCTCCTGGATCCCCGCTCCTTGAGGCAAGTTTTTTACGGAGACGAACGTACTTGTCTCGAGAGTTCTTCCATCTCTTTATGCACTCCGCTACATCTAAACCCACGATGGAGAAGGCTGTATTTCCTCACTTCTTCAATTAATCGCCCGATAACTTAGTCCATTTCCATGTTGGCTCTTCACTGAATTTCGGAATTTAAAAATGGCGGGCGGTCCAGTGCGCCGTAGGGTACGGCGTAGGGTACACGTCACTGCGTATGCTACGCCGTAGCTTCGACGCGCACCCTACGCAGAAGCATAAATCAGCCTTTAGTCTCCACTTTAAAAAAGTTATTGTGACAATAAAGGACATTTTAACAACCATTTGAAGCCATATATTTCAGTTTCAGACACTGCAGCAGCAGGCCCCTCATCATAGCCAAGTGAAAGCAGTGACAATGAGACAAGGTGAGCTTTTGGCTACTTGGTAATTAGTAATGAAGTGTTAAGAGGAAATAAGCAAAATGGGTACATTGTTATTGTACAAATTTAAACTTTCAAGAGATAGTTCGCGCAAAAATTTAAATTCTGTCATAATTTACTCTCCCTCAAGTGTTTCCAAAACTGTATGATTTCCTTTCTTCTGCTATACACGAAAGAAGATATTTTAAAGAAGGTTGGTAATTAAACAGTTGCTGGTCCCCATTGACTTCCATTTTTCATGGTTTGGTTACCGACTTTCTTCAAAATATCTTATTTTGCACAGTCCCAGTGACTGTAGCTGGAGGAGAACGTGCTTTCAGTAAACTCAAACTTGTAAAGAAGTATTTAAGATCAACAATGTCCCAGGATAGACTGAACAGCCTTGCCATACTCTCTGTAGAAAGTCAGTTGGCCAAAAAAAACTGTACTCTAAAGTCCAGATCAGCAAATTTGCACATGCAGGCACTCCTCAATGGGCATTTAGTAAAAAAAAAAAACGTTATTCAGTTTGTGTTTATTAATGTTCAGACCAAAGTTTTTCTCATTTGGTTTGGTCATTGTTCAGAACTGCTTTACAGTAGCCTATATTTGATTTAGTCCAGGTTTGGACTTGTTAGACCTTTTGTCATCTCAGTACGTTGTAGTACTTTTTACAATAAAACAAAAATATATTAATAAGATTGTGCCTTATTTTGTTTAAATTTTAAGTGTTTTATGATTAAAAATGCAATACCCCACCCATTGGTATCACTATCGAGTGTTTGGTGCGGGGCCCAGCAAGATGGTTTGTACCCAGGGCCCAAAATTTGGTGCTACGCCGCTGAGACTAGCTACTAGAAAATCCACCGTTTTTAAATTTATAAACGTGACATACAAGCACTTGAAGCGGCTGCCAGGACTGCATTTTGTTTCGACGCGGTGCTGAAGCACTGTGGAGTGCCCCCTTATTCGTGGCCCATTGAGGACTGCAGTTGCTATAGCAACACGGTCGGTGGTGAGTGGGCGGTGCTGTTGTTAGTGCAGCAATGCTGTAACAGAGAACACTGTTGAGACTGAGGAAAGCAGGGGACGGCTGTCTGACAAACGGATTTTATTTGGTTTCATTTACACCTAACACTACAACTTACTCTCATGGGGAGCTGGTGACGCTGCTCCTCCCCTGCCCTCATCTCTCTCCTGCTGCTGAACACCGCTCCACGCTTCGAACAGGGATTTGAAGAAGTGTAATCACATGTAGCGGATTATCTCACGGTCTGGTGTATCTTCTGCTCTGCTCCGGGGCTGCGAGCGTCCCCGATGGTCCCGGAATCCACAAACAGCGGCAGTCAGCAGCACTAACCTGTGGATGTTACCGGGAAGAGGTGGTGTTCCCATTAGCCATCACGCCGTGCGTCCTCCATCGATCAGAAGCTTGCTGTCAGAGGTAGGCCCAGGGCCACGCTTCCTTTGATAGATGTGAGTGTGATGTGAGACAGGCGTTATATTAGTGGGCTCATATGTAGATGCTATGTCATTAGAAAAGTTAGTGTTGTAGGCTACACTCAGTGATACAGGTTGCACCTGTACCTGCTATCAACTCTAGTCTTTGAGCTTTGGTCAAACTGCTGCAGCTGTGAAACATTGCTCTCTCCAACTCACAGCCTCTGCTTCCTCTAAAGCTTTTAAGTGCTGCACTACACAAACAGACTCTACTTGGTCATTACATCTAATGAGATCATCTTTTTTAGATCACCATGAGATAGGTGACTCTTTAAATGTCTAATTGTGATTAATGTCAATCTGAATGTCTGTGTGATACCCTGTCTGATGCAAACTTTCCTTTTTATGCAGATGACACAGTTATTTACTGCTGTGCACCCTCTCTTAATCAAGCCATTGCACATTTACAGAATGCCTTCACTGTGGTCCAAAACACGTTGCTACAGTTGAAACTTGTGCTTAATGCAGAAAAACACAAATGTATGCTCTTCACGGGCACTCGGAATAGACCACTCAGTGACTACTCTTGACGGACGTGAAATACAGACTGTTACAACTTATAAGTATCTTGGTATTGTTATTGATGATTGCCTGTCATTTAAGCCTCATGTTCACCTTCTAGTGAGAAAGTTGAGGCTAAATCAGGGCTTTTACGAAATAAGCTGTGTTTTTCTTTTAATGTTAAAAAACGGTTAGTGGCATCCACTTTTTTATCTGTGCTGGACTATGGTGATATATTATATATGCATTCCTCTGCTCAATGCCTTCAAAAGATTGATGCAACCTATCATTCATTGCTGAGATTTATTACTAACTGTAAAGCTCGCACCCACCACTGTGAGCTGTACTCGTGTAGGGCGGTCTGCTCTGGCCACACGGAGGCTTTGTCATTGGTACATTTTTATATATAAGGCTATTCTTGGTGTGCTTCCATCCTATTTATGTTCACTTCTTACGAAAAAGTGCTGGTCATTACTCTCTCCGTTCTCAGGCTGTTGTTTTGTTTTCTGTCCCACAGGTCAGTACTGAGCTGGGTAAAAAGGCCTTTGTTTATTCTGCTCCCTTTACATGGAATTTGTTGCAGAACAACTTAAAACTTAGTAAATTGATTTCTTTGAGTGTTTTTAAGTTAAAAATTAGATGTTTTGAGTTGGCATCCCTCACATGTCAATGTTTTAATTGAGATTTCATTGTAAGTGCATAATTGTGTGTCTTTGTACGTATGTAATGATGTGATGTAATTCAGCTGCCCATCTTGGCCAGGTCTCACTTGCAAAAGAGATTTTTAATCTCAATGGGCTTTTCCTGGTTAAATAAAGGATAAATAAAAAATAAAATAAAAATACCCGGTGATGACCTCAGCTGCTGGGACAGGATCAATTAGGACTTTATGATGAGAACAGTAACCTCAAGAATATAACGACCAATTGACCACCATTTATTGATATTTGCCAAAGACATGTTATCACCAGATCAGCTTGTTAATTTTTACCAGTATGTTAAAGAATTTAGAGAAAAGTACATACTCAGGAATATACTGTATATCAAAATTGCCAACACTGAATGGAGGCTGTTTGTTATATTGCTGCAACTAAAATGACGGAGGTATGTGTTTTCACAGGTGTCCCATGGCTGAGAGCACCTCCCCCCTGTCCCAAGCTGGGGCCTGCAGTGCTGAGATGTGTCTGTTCCAACAGTGCCCATCATTTCTAGCACATACTGCCTCTGGACCCAGTCCAGCCTGTCAGGACATGGGACAGAACCGCTGTGAGATAGGTGAGAAGCATCCAGAGTATCCCACTGAGGCCACAAGCCCCACTACTCTTTTAGTGACTCCCTCCCATATCCATACAGACTGTGGGGGCCTGTGCTGTCCCAGTACAGTCCAGTGTCTGATGGCCAGCTCTCTGTCGGTCACCAGGAGTCACTCAGACTCACTGTCTGTGCTCAAACAGAAGCCAGTAGAGGACAAGTTCTGCACACTGGCCCAGGGCTTGTTTACACCAGCCCAGGACTTTGTGGAGCAAGGGGCCAAGAGCAGTGCTGGAGGGTCAGTCCTGATGTGTAAGAGGCCCATGCAGCTGCAGCAGTGCAACATGGTCACTACCGTCTGTCAAGGACCATTAAGCACAGACGGCACTGTCCCCAACCCTATCAGGGGTCTCAGGGGCCTCGGACATCCTGCCTGCCTTCTTCAAAGATAGCAGCCAAAGAGGAGCCTCCCTGTGACTGGGCACTTTGTTATGGGTCTCACTTGCATCAAACTAACTTTGAGGACACATTTGCGGCCTACTGCCACCCACAGCCCATCCCGGCCCCCTCCAAGCTCCTATCACCCCTGATTGGCCTCCAGGAGCCCAGCCACCTCAGCCTGCCACGCATGATGTCATCGGTCAGTGAAACGGGCCTGGATGCAAAACATGTGGCCTGCTGCTGTCATCTGGGCTGCTCCTGGGTCAGCCCCCTGCCACAGCTTCAGAAACATCCAAGTCCTGTTAGGGGCCTGACCCGGAACATGGGGACCATGACGGTCAGGAGAGGCCAGAGGGATGTGGGTGTTCAGACGGTGGAGAGCACCACTCATGTGTTCCCTGAGGTCTGTCTTGTGGACGAAAGCCACAGAGATTCTTCAAAGACCAGCATAGACACAGGCCAAAAGGCTTTATCCAGCAAGTCTCCTGTCAAAGAGGTGAAGTGGGACGCCGAGGGGATGACGTGGGAGGTGTACGGGGCCTCTGTGGACCCTGAGGAGCTGGGTCTGGCCATACAAAGGCACCTGGAGCTGCAGATTAAAGAGACGTCCAGTCGTGCTGCAAAGCTTTCACGTCAGAACACCAATACCTCCAGGACCAGTGGCAGCATGGGCTGTCAGAGGAAGAGGAGCCGGATGATGGGGTCTCTTCTGCCCCCTGCCTGTTGTGCCCGCTCTAATACTGCTGTGGACTGAAAGAGACACCGTATTGAAATACTGTGTGGTTGGCTCCACAGCTGGTCAGCCTCAAAAGTCTCTTATCATTTGTGTAGAGATTGTGTTCATCTTGGATGAGGAGTGCAAATCCAATAAATGTAAAGGCATAACCACTTTTTCAGAGCGCTGTGAAAACCTGTTCAATTCAATAAAACTTTACTGGTTACAGAGTAAATTCAAGAATATCATTAAAAGTCTTTGTTAAAAATCCCTTTAACTCTGTAAAATACTCTAATCCCTACTTTGTCTAGATTTACTCCCAGATATCTATCAGCAAACGTTTCTACTGAGCCCCTTAACCTTTTTGTCACAAATTTGTCTATTGTTGTTCTGTCTGCTCTCTTTGTTAATTGTTCTTATTGTTGTTTGTTTATTGTAAAGCGTCCTTGAGCTCTGGAAAGGCGCTATATAAATAAAACTTATTATTATTATTATTATTTTATTATTTACCCCGGAAGTTGGCGGAATTTAACCCGGATGTGGACGGGTTGACTTGAAATGGGTGGGGTTTTAACTGGTATGTTATTTTTAATCATGCAATTAATATGGGTTGATCAGAAATTTTTATATTTATTGCTGATTAGAAAATATTTACATGACAGCATCAGCATTGAGCTTCAGATCAATGGTTTTGATCACAATAACAAATTAACTATATACAGTTCGAACTATGTATGAACAAGTTTTGCAACAATGAATACAACACATGCGTTTGCAATTATGAAGAAAAATGTGATGGAACAAGAGTTTTTTTTGTTTTTTTTTATCTAAACATAACTACCATTTTGGTCCTAGATTCTGGTTTGGTCTTTTGCTCTAGGGAAGGGCAAACATTTTCCCAAATAACACACAGCCGAACCATTGCATGCTTAGCCACAGGAACGTATTGCGAGTAGCTGTTATATGCGTCCGGCTGAATCGTAGATGCTTCAATCAGTCACCAACAGATGCATAAGCAATGAGCTGAATAGTTTGAAAAGGTTTGGCTGGTGTCATTTAGCTAAGTCCTGAGAAAGAGTTCTAATGAGTTATCTCATCCTGCACAAAATCTCTACAATTTACAAAGTTTGGAATGGAAACCTCCTTCCTCCCCCCGTAGACACCATGGGCAGTGCTCACAAACAAATTACACTTCCATCACCACAACCGCTCGATCACGTTATCACCAGCCAGGAACTGAAGTCTGGGCAGAAGAGAGCATGTTTTTGCCTCAAACAGCTACTACAGCCATCTGTTACAGTCAAACAGGACAGAAGCTCTGTTTTTAAGTCTGTAAAGTGCGTAGCCTACAAAACAATATAACCCAGATCCACGTAATTAACACCACAGCTTCAACTAGCAGCATTCTACATCGTCCTGTCGTGGCCAGGGCCACAGTCCCAATCACTGCCTTATAATACTGTAGAAATCAGGCTGTAGTTGCTTGGCTGATCTTTTGTTTGGTCTCCCTCCTTACAAAGTCAGACATTCTTATAAAATCCTCAAAAACTTCAATATATAGTTAGTAATATAGCTGTCTATATATAGTGGTGTAAAGACCTAGGGCTCCTGAGGTGCTCCTCCTAGCTCCACATTTGCCAGCCCCTCTCATTAGGAAACTATCTGTTTTAAAATGGCTTCTGCTGCTGCGTTTTCTGCAGTTTGGGTGCCATGTACTCTGAGGTTCCTAATAACTGTCAGGGTGGTACGTTTATATGGTTTTAACAAACCTTTACCAAGGCAAGCCTTCCTTTTAAAGTAATGATTTCTTTCTTACAGGGTGGCTAGCCTGCTGCTGTTTTGTTTTGCTATTTGTTTGTTTGTTTCTGTTAGTTCTGGTCTGTTTGATTATCTTATTTGGTTTTTATTTTGTCCTAGTTTGGCATATACTGTTTGGTTGGTTGCAGTTTGTCTTATTTGCTTCATTTTGTTACTGTGTTTTTTTTATTTTAGCTGTGTTGTAACCTGGTTTGTCCTTTGGTTGTTTTTAAATTTTCTAGTGACGCTGAGGGCTCTCCAGGTGGTTGAGCTAGGCACATGGGTGAGGTCTCCCCACCTATGCATGCAAGTTAGTGCACTGGGTCACACGTTTAGTTTGCACATTGTCTTTGCCGTGTCTGTGTCCACAAATGTGATATAAGGTAGCACCCTGGGAACCTCCTTAAAGTAATCTGCTTACCACCGCGCCCCAGCTAGCTATCTTTTGTTTAACCTTTTTGATCATTTTTGTATTTCTTCAACCATATTAGAAATAGGCCTGTTTTTAACAACTTGCTCAGTTTTAGCATAGTCTGATGTAATAAAAATATATTTGGGTAGTCAGTTTTGGGCTGCTTTTCAGTTTTCTTGAGTAATAATTTTAAATTTATTTTAATAAATGATTTTGTTTTGATTTGTGAAACACGTCTCTGTCCTTTTTAATCAGATATTGACCTGTGTGTCCTACGGTGTAAGATCACTATCAAAAGATGTATGCACAACTTTAAGCATTTGTATTCGTATTTTTAAAAATTTGTGCGTAAATTTACTTGACTGTAAACATTTACGAGTACAACTCTGCTTTCAACGACTACGAATTCTTCACTATGAACACGAATTCAAGTTTACGGGTACGAGTAAAAAAACACTTGAAATGACGTCACTGCCGTCCCAGGGCAGGTAATCAAACCTTGATTCCATCTAACGCGCATGCGTCAAAGGTGAAAGCTGGCTAACAACAGACCTGAGGCTGCTAACCTAGGCTCAGCATCACAGGTAAAATAAATAACGTGTTTATTCAACATTTTTATACGATTTTACTATTTTGATAGCACTTTATTATAATATACATTCCTGCAACTCATAGACGTTATTGCTTTGGCTAGTGCTAGACGACAGAAGCGTTGATGAAGTGCTCTGTGTGAAAGTAACTTTATAGTTAGCGATGTTAGAACTTGACCTGTTTCGCCGATTGACTGCATGAACTGCAATAAACTTAACTGCTATCATGTTTAGCAATGTCGATCAGAGCAGTAATGACAACTGAGCCAGACAAGTAACGTTAATTGCTTTGGATTGCAAAATAAAGATAACGTTAACTTAGCTACGCCTATTTGTTTGCAAACGTACTTCAGTTGTAATGTATTGAATGTTTAGCCTAACGTTACATAGTGTTGAATTGTTACGACTATGTTAACGGTACCATGTATTGCATCTTTTATGTATTTTGTTATTTACAGGGACCGCTGGCTACTCAGTTACTGCAGCGTCTGGAATCAAGGATCTCTGACACGTAAAGTCAACCATACTTTAATTTGGACTACTTCCAGTACGTTGTAAATCAGGAAGCCTTTATTCTGACATCTGCATCCCAGCTGAAATTGTGGAGTGTCTTTTATTCCTTTAAAGAATGATCCACACAGCTCTTTTCTATTGTCAGCGCCTGCATTCTACCTGAAAACATTCAGTAAAATAAAAAACATTGACATTAGCCATATGCCATGGGCAAACCTTTGACAGGGTATAACAACTCACTCCAAGGCAATACTAACAAGTAAAAAAAAAGTCAAAATAGGCATTGAATTGTTTTGTTTTATTGCTATTTTATTTGACATTTTCTTGTTTCTGTGAATAACTTTATTAAATGTTACAAAACCATTGTTTTGCTGTTATTATTGGTTCACTTTAAAACCAAAATGAAGTAATGTCACAGCAAGCCTTTTGTAACTGACAGCCTGTTTGCAAATGTTCATCTTTATACCATTAACTGTTCTGTAAGAACTGCTTATATCAGGTGTTTCTTTGTGTCACACAGACTTTCAATGCACTGAACCATTGATATATATAAATGTCTCTGCCAAATGATTTTGACGATACAGGGATCAATCATGGACTGTACAGTTTCCATACTAGCTGGAGTCAGGGGGCACTAAATTTTTGGGACTTCAACTCCATAAGGTTCTTCAGGCACACCATCAAACATCTCCCAGTCAGTTCCAGGCTACTTTTACATCTATATTTTTATTTAATAACTTTCTTCCAGCGTTATTGACACCATTTAAATGTTTTTACATTTCAGCTTTTTATACATGTCTAAATTGACACTTTCAAGTTGAAAACATTTGAACTGCATTTTTTACACTTTTTGCACTTTGAGAGATAGCTTCAACAAACCTGCAAATCTTCATCTGCGTCCCAAGGATTCTGCATGTGACCCACCTTCCAGTCCACCTTCCGATTGTAAGGGATAGGTGTCCCAGCCTTGAATGTTTAAATGGCCTTTGCCAGACATGGAAGGAATGAATAAAGGGCACAAAACAGATGGACAGCATCTGACAAATCCAACAGGCCATCTTCTAGACTGTGAAGAACTTCATAGTACAGATGAGTGACAGAGTCCCAGACATCTCGCCATAGGCGTTCAATCCTAAATAAGAAATAAAAGGCCTTACTCAACTCAAAAGTAATCATTCACATACTCTTACTAAAAATACTTTCCAATAATGATTTAACATTCTCACTATGAATATACTGTAGATTATGTAAATTATCATTTTAACCTTTGGTTGTGTAGGCTTCGCCCAGCGATAAAGCTCCCTCTTCTGGTACCTTTAACACTCATTCACCATCTGAGTATATCTTTAACCTTAACATGGTTTCATCAATTGTGACATTTTCAATGCCTTCATTGCACCTGACCCTGTAAAATAAATAGGGGAAAAGCTCAGTTATAACTATAATTTATTACAACAAAATATTCCATTGAACATTACTGAAATGATCGACAAGAGCATAGAAACAGTAGCACAATATCACTATTTACCTGGAAGGCCAGCCAAAGTTTTCCACTGACTTGAGGAAAAATGAAAGGGCGGTGTTTGGGCAGTTATTTGTTGCTGGTTCCAGATACAGTATCTATACAGACAACAGAGTTTCATTTAGTGAATATGCAAGCGTTTAAATATACTCACATTGCCTACTGCACACACAATAATGACTTAGGTTAATATATATTACCAAAAGTAATGCATCAAAAATGTGTTCATTGAACGTGACATTTGCAGTGCACATGGATAAATGCACATTATTTAACTGCATGTAATCAACTACTCTTGTCCTTTATTTTGATATATTTACTTTTACTTCCAGGTCCTCTTACCCAACTGTCTTGTTTTTCTTAATGTGTTAATTCAATATAGAAACAAAAATTAATTTGCAAAAACCAAAATCAGACAGTTATTTGAATTTGGTTTTGTCATCATACGTTTTGGATTCAAAAACTAAAAAAAAAAAAAAAAATAATGCGGACGGACCCATATAGAGTCTATCAACAGTCCACGTGCACTTATTACAAACTTATTATGAAGTATGTCCTCCAGAAGATGCAACACTCCTTCTCTAATAAAAACACAGGGACTCATCTTTGAAGGAATACAAGACACTCCACAATTTCAGCTGGGATGCAGATGTCAGAATAAAGGCTTCCTGATTTACAACGTACTGGAAGTAGTCCAAATTAAAGTATGGTTGACTTTACGTGTCAGAGATCCTTGATTCCAGACGCTGCAGTAACTGAGTAGCCAGCGGTCCCTGTAAATGCCAAAATACATATTAGATGCAATACATGGTACCGTTAACATAGTCGTAACAATTCAACACTATTTAACGTTAGGCTAAACATTCAATACATTACAACTGAAGTACGTTTGCAAACAAATAGGCGTAGCTAAGTTAACGTTATCTTTATTTTGCAATCCAAAGCAATTAACGTTACTTGTCTGGCTCAGTTGTCATTACTGCTCTGATCGACATTGCTAAACATGATAGCAGTTAAGTTTATTGCAGTTCATGCAGTCAATCGGCGAAACAGGTCAAGTTCTAACATCGCTAACTATAAAGTTACTTTCACACAGAGCACTTCATCGACGCTTCTGTCGTCTAGCACTAGCCAAAGCAATAACGTCTATGAGTTGCAGGAATGTATATTATTATAAAGTGCTATCAAAATAGTAAAATCGTATAAAAATGTTGAATAAACACGTTATTTATTTTACCTGTGATGCTGAGCCTAGGTTAGCAGCCTCAGGTCTGTTGTTAGCCAGCTTTCACCTTTGACGCATGCGCGTTTGATGGAATCGAGGTTTGATTACCTGCCCTGGGACGGCAGTGACGTCATTTCAAGTGTTTTTTTTACTTGAAACTTGAATTTGTGTTCATAGTGAAGAATTCGTAGTCGTAGAAAGCAGAGTTGTTTACAGTCAAGTAAATTTACGCACAAATGTTTAGAAATACGAATGTTTAAAAATACGAATACAAATGCTTAAAGTTGTGCATACATCTTTTTGATAGTGAACTTACACCAGACTGCCGTCTGGAATCCAGGCGACTCGAGGCACAGTTCATCTCTAACAAAAACAGAAACACAAAAAAAGGGAAAGCAGCAAAAAGGTAGTTTATATTTTTTGTGGGTTTTTTTTACATTTATGAACATATTTTCTTTATTTACGGTTATTGGATTACAGTTAATATTATATTTTGTTTTTATTTAATATTATTATTATTTTTGTTAATGTTCAAATTGACCCTAGATTGACGCAATACTCCACGCGCTCCGGAAGTGGAAGTGGTGTGCCCTGAGTTTAAGAAAAGCGTTATGGCAGCGACCATGGATAACGTGGACGAAATACGGAGTCGAGTGATTCTGGAAGAATTTGGGATAAAAAATGTAAGTAAAGGTAATTAGAGCTTTTCATGCAGTCAGTATTAGCAGCCTTTGACAGCAAAGAGACAAACAGGAGAAACGGAGTAGAAAGAGATTTTGTGCAGTATGACAGTCTGGTTACTCACGTGCTATTGATTGTATTTTATTAGGTTCATATTATCTCTACACCTTCATTTGTGTGTGTTTAGTGTTAGTAATAGTGTTAGAGTGGTGTGTGTGTGTGTGTGTGTGTGTGTGTGTGTGTGTGTGTGTGTGTGTGTGTGTGTGTGTGTGTGTATGTATGTTGATTTGAATAATGTGTTTTGGATTATCTTTCCTCCTGGAATAACAGCAGAGAGCTGCTTGATCTGATTCCAGGTCCATACAACAAATTTTCCTGGAAACTATCCCGGCTATGACGACGCCTGGAGCTTAAAGGGCTTTCAACAGGTAACCGAGTCTGACTTATTCATTAAAACAAACCTGCTTTGTGCATGTTCTGCAGAGAGCCATATTGGCTCAGGGACCAGAGTCACCCTCGATTCTAACACGAAAG
Source organism: Neodontobutis hainanensis (assembly GCA_024349245.1). Classification (NCBI taxonomy): domain Eukaryota; kingdom Metazoa; phylum Chordata; class Actinopteri; order Gobiiformes; family Odontobutidae; genus Neodontobutis; species Neodontobutis hainanensis. The sequence goes on from JALDNG010000533.1 coordinate 64,922, forward strand.
AAAGAAAATTATGATATATTGAAGTTTTTTATTTTTATTTTTTTTAAGTTTAGAAACTTGCTCTAAATGCAACCATAAAGCTTTAGGTTAGCTGTCGGGTATTGTTTATAGATGTAATAATTCCAAATGAAGAAAAATAAGTATGCAAAATGAAACAATTTCTGTGCAGAACTTCAGAACTGAAGTAATTCAAATTAATGAGGACAGTATGGAGTTTGACATGGTGGGCATTGACGCAGCCATTGCCAATGCCTTTAGAAGAATCCTACTGGCAGAGGTGACAGAAGTCTTTTTCCTGTCTTTATAAAGTCCCAATCGTGTGGCACAGACCTAACCAAAGGCTTGATCTGTGTGTTTTGCCAGGTACCCACTATGGCCATTGACAAGGTGTTCATCTACAACAACACGTCCATTGTCCAGGATGAGGTGCTTGCCCACCGATTGGGTCTGATCCCCATCAAAGCAGATCCCCGTTTGTTTGAGTACAGGAGCTCTGGTAAATTTTTCCTCTGCCATTCTGCGGCTCCTGTCGCTATGGCGAAAGCTTGTGCATGCGACGCGTGTAGCAGCAGCGTGGGAATGTGTTTGCCTCTCGGAGAAAAAAGGAGAAGTGAGAAAACATATGTAATGGTGTTAATGTGACACAGGGTAGCATTTAATAATAATAATAATTTGAAGCATCTCATTGCTTGATTCCCACGTACAGTATTGTTAAAATATGTGGTCGTGTTTCAGCCTTTCTTACTTTGTCTATGTCTCTGAGAACTGAACACCTCTTACTTGACACTCCAGGGAGGTTGCAGTTGTGGAATATGGCAGCACTTGAGAATAATGGGTTTCTGGTAGGTTCACTTTTGATTGCGACCCATTTGACTATTTGCTACATAACGTTTGATAGTTCATTTGTGATCATGCTGAAATATCTTATATTTAAAGAAGCCTGCACCCCTGTGACTTTTGAAACTTTCAGACAATTTGAGCTAAAATTTGATAACTTTTTTTTGGTCTTGTGATCAAATCGTTTGTCTCTGGTGTTCAGGCAACTAACTGGTCTTAAAATGTGGAATTTCTTACGTTTCTAACCATATATTCATTCATTCATTCATTTTCTACCGCGTTGTCCCGTTAGGGGTCGCGGGTGACTGGAGCCTATCCCAGCAGCTTTGGGCCTGAAGCGGGGTACACCCTGGACAGTGGCCAGTTAGTCGCAGGGCTGAGATTTAGAGACAGAGGAGGAAGCCGGAGTACCGGAGAGAACCCACGGTAACACGTGGAGGACATGCAGACTCCTCCCAGAAGGACCGCAGTCGACCGAGAATGTTTGAGTCGGCTGGGTTTTGAACTCGCAACCTTATTACTGTGAGGCAGGATTTTGCTAACCACTCTGCCATGTGCACCCATTTTTGTTTTATCTGACCATAACACAGAAGTCTTCAGCCCAGATGAGCCTTTGCATGGACCAAGCAGGCTTTTGTGTGCCTTATCTGAAGAAGGTGGCATCTTTCTTGGTCTGTGTCTGTGGAACACAGCAGTGTGCAGTATCTGTTGGACTGAAATAGTCTGTGTAGTTTGACAAGAAAGGGGAGGAAAACCCAAGCAAGCCACACGTTCATTATTTATTGACAAGAAGTTGAGCCACAGCAGATAAGGCGTGCCGCCCAGAAATAAACTGGTCGAAGATTTGCCAGTCTACGGAACATTTGCAGATTTCGTCTGTTTAATAAAAAGTTATGCACACTGTCGGTTGACGGTCCTTAGTGACGGTATTTTTTTTTAGAATATGAGGCCAAACATTTGCTATGCAATAACTCTTAACATTTAAAACATTGTTTAGTCATTATTAACAACCTACTTAAAGAGTTAAGGTTATTCTCTCCTCGGCTACATTTTTAATGGTTAGTGGGTCAGGTGAATATTCCCTGCCTGCTGTCCTATAGCGTTGGACAGGTGAGGAGGAGTCTCGTGCTTCAGAAAATGCAGTGTGAATATGCTGCAGGACTTAAGAAGTACTGATGCACGACACTCTTTGTGGTCCTTGTCTTGCTGCACAAATCCTCCCAGTAGGTCTCCAGGAGGGAGCAGCTAACCCAAACCCACAATGTTTTTTATGTGCACAGTTTATCTTGAACTCCATCTTAGGCCAGTTTACTTCTGGAGCGGGCTTGATCCGCTGTTGCCCAACTTTCTGTGACTTGTCACTAATGGGCATTGAGTCCACCCCACATAAAAACAAGGTGAGAACGGCTCAGAAAAAATATGAAAAAGGAATTGTAAGCATGACTTGAAAAAACGAAAGCAGCAAAAGGAAATTTATATTTTCAAAATCTTTTTTTTTTATTTTATTTTATTTTTTACATTTTTGAAACTATTTTGTTCACTGTTATGGAGTTACCGTTATTTTTTTATATATTTTTTTTACATTTACAATGTTATTATTTTTTTTACGTTCAAGCTCCCCAGATTAATGCCATACCAACCATTTGTGCTTCCATAGGATTTAAGAGGTAAGGTGCTGCTAATCAGCCCATGATGACTCAATCATCAGCAGGTGTCCAAACCTCTGTTAAACCTAAAGGTGGCCGTTTTCTAACCATTCAGGTGTGTGACTGTCAAAGGGAAGGAGTGAAGCAATTATTATAGGACACAAACAAGTGAGAAACAATTGCACAAACAGACATTCAAGACATTTGCCTTCCATGGGAGCTAACACATGAAATTCACCCCTACATCAGGCCTTACTGAGCATGTCAAAAGTTTGACAATTGCAGTCCCTCTTATTTTTATTTTTTATTTTTCTCCTTTCTAGAGCTTGTGCGCAAATGTAGCCTTTCAGGGACTGGTTGTTGTCTGGCAGAGGATGGGTTCAGTGGTCAGTTTGTCTGATATTCTGTTCCCCGTCTCAGATTCTACTCTCCCCAAAAGCAGCCTAGGGACCTCTCCTGCTTTTATTAAAGATTTTTTTCCCCTCAAATATGAATTCATTACACAGAACTAAATTTCAGAGTTAAGCTTTAGCTCAGCTGCAACTTCAGCATCAGAATGGCAAGTATTTCCTCATTAGGTGATTAAATTGACAGTATTTATGCCCGTTTTATGTAGCCTCCTTTTTCTGAATTTTATTCTTTATTTTTTACCCGTTTCTCTGAGTTAAAAACACTTAGTCAGCAGCTATTAAACTACCTCAAAAGTCATATGTCAACCCAGTGTGGACCAGTGGGAGCCCTCCTTTCTCAAGTATTTATTTTGTGTGAGCATGTGATTGGCCAAGGTCTTCTGTTCCTTAGAATAGGTTCTCGTCTATTAAAATCTGCTATGAGCATTAGCTGAAATCATAAAGCCTGTTTTTGTTTAGGCAGCAGCCAGTGTTCATTTGAGATCAATGAGGTGCAGGATGGAAAGTCGCAGCAACTCCTTCTTTACGACTGCCATACAAGTATTCAGTATTCGGACATTACTGGCTGTTTTCTTTCTGATGGAGGTGTACTCAGACCAAGACTGGTTCACCAGTATTGGCTCTTTTGTGTTGATACATTCTCTTATGAAGGACCTGTTTGTCTCAATAACATCGAGATCACTGCACTCTTTACTACACTAAACAGCATAGACCACGTTGCTCTGTTTGTGGGTGGGAGTCTTGTTCTTATGGCGGACCAATCTGAGTCTGCAGTACACTTCCATCTGAAAGAGAGCGGTTACTCCTTTTGAGGACAGTGCGTCAGATATTGGCCACAGAAAACGGGTGGTTTGAACGTGGAGTGAAAGAAGCAATTTTTGTTAAATTAGAACAGTCTTCTAATTTTCAACAGGAGGAGGATTGCAGCTTTGGACTCGTCACCTATCTAGAACTGTACAGATGGAGTTCTACCAAAACAATAAGCCATCATCTTAAGAGAAGTTATGCTAATGACCCTCAGGTGGGAAATTACATTGATACCAACACGGCCCACTCACCTGCTTAACCAGACTGATACTGACTTCCAGACTCTCACTGAGTGTCAGACCCTGGTTAAACCACTCCCTCTAAGGGAAAATTTGTCTTTTAACAGACCAGCCTACTTCAGAATTGAAAAAGCCTTTGTGATGAGTGGGAAAACGTTTGAAGTTTCATAACAATGCCCAGATACCTTCATTTTTTTTAAGGTATCTGCACAGAAGTCCCACATACTTTGTTTTACAATTGCAAATATCCAAGTCAAGTGTACAAATTGTATGATTTTCATTCAATGTAGTTTTTTTCAGCTGAATGGGTTCTATGAAGAATGACTGGAAAGTTATACTAGTACTGCTGTGGCTATCAATTATTTGTTTGATTAATTTAGATAAATATTGCATATTTATCTGAATTATATTATATTTATTTTAAGTCAGCAACAGTTAAAATAAACAGATATAAGTATAAATATTAACATGTATTCTTAATTGCATGGCCATCCACATTGTAATAGCACTTCCATTTTAAATTATATGTGCATTATAAATGCCAAAGAATTGAATATCTGACAAAGGGCAATAAATAAGAAATACAGGAACAAAAATGCCGTCTAATAAAGTGTGACAATTCGTTATATTGTGAAAGTTGAGGGGAAATTAGTTGATACAAGAGAGCACAATCGGTGTCAAAGTGTTTTTTTTTAGCTGTTACAGGCATAGATGGAGATGCCCGCTCAAATCATCATGGCAAAATAAAAATAATCAAAGAATTTTCAAATCGAATTACGATGAACCGTTTTAGCCTTACTAGTTATTTCTAAAGGTGAAAGAGCAAGCTCTTGAATCATGAGGCGTATTTGTTATTATTTGTTTTATTTATTTTTTGTTTTAAGTTAATAATTGCATGTGAAATTCCTGTTTTGTAGTGTTGCTTACCTAATGCTAAGAACCTCTGTGGTTATGAATGCACATACAGTTAAATGGTAATAAATACAGGTTCTTTTCAGCTGAAGAGTCTGTCGCAGAAGAAGGTTCAGAGATTGACACTATTCAACTCCAGCTGAAGGTCAAATGCAGCCGCAACCCCAGAGCCAGTAAAGATGCCTCTGATCCACAGGAACTCTATCTAAACCACATGGGTAAGCTTTGGATTGGACCTCTTTGCTTGCTGGTTTTGGTCTATGTACTGATAACTTGGTAAATAGGACTGTTTTTTTCAGTTTATTCCAGGGACATAAAGTGGGCGCCATTGGGAACCAGGCAGATGTATTTGCAGACACTGCCATTGGACCAGTGCATGATGACATTCTTCTCGCACAACTGAGGCCAGGCCAGGAGCTGGACATTATCATGCACTGTGTAAAAGGCATCGGTAAGTGCTTTGTGGACTGACATTTGATGTGAAAGCTCTAGCTACTACAGAGCCAGAACTTGTGGTTGATGTGTAGGTAAGGACCATGCCAAATTCTCCCCAGTGGCCACAGCCAGTTACAGACTGCACCCAGAGATCACCCTGCTGGAGCCAGTGGAAGGAGAGCAGGCGGAGCGGCTCCAGCGCTGCTTTTCCAGAGGAGTTATCGAACTGGAAGAGCTCAATGGTGAGAAAGAACCTCTGCAGTTTGCTACTCTATTGTACAATAAAATCAACAACGATCAGTTGTTGATTTTATTGTTGTTGCAGTTTGAGGCACCAGGGTCTCAAACTCATGGCCCAGGCCAACCTGCCCGCATGACGATATTTTGTGGCCCGCAGGACATTATGAAAGTTTTAATGTTAGTGTGCTCTGCGAGCTTTATATGAATGGCACGTTACCACGTTGTGTGTGGAAAGGCTTGAAATGGGCTGATTTGTTTGAAATTTGATGGCAGTTTGATCGCCACTATCCATGCGGATTTGTTATCAAGGCAGAATCTGCAAATTAACGCCAATGTTATGTTGACAATATCACCAAGGAGTGTGCATCCAATGGGGCCACTCAGCAGCTCATGCATGTTCTTCAATATTCCATTTAAGTTCAGGATAGCTCAGGTTCAGAAGAACCCATTGAAGTTAAAGAACTGTTAATAATGATGTTTAATAGGATTTAACAAAGCTTTTTGTGGAATACCTGATCCAGCCCAGCCTCACCCAGTCTCTGCCTCCTGCGGCCCCCAAGTAATTTGAGTTTGAGACTCCTAATTTACACTGTATGAGACTGAAATTGAATTCAAGTCACTTGTAAAACAGCATATTTTTCTTGAACATCACTTGCAGACAGTGGAGTGGACAAAAGCGGTTTCCAATCAATGCCATTTGGACTCTTTTTTTTTTAGGAATAAAAGTTGCTAAAGTGGTGAACAGTCGGCTGGACACATGCAGCAGAGAAGTCCTTCGACATTATGACATCAAGAACCTGGTAAAACTTGGAAGAGTACGAGACCATTTCATCTGTACGTATTCTACACACCACACACAAACACAAGAAATCTTTTAAACAGTGCTGTTGAGTGTTCATACCACTGCATGGGGATAAAATATAGCAGCAAGTGCTATAAATGCATAACAAGCAGCGGGTTTTTATGTGTACATTATTACAATGAGTGATGATTTTTCAGCTGCACTTTCTTGCTCTAAGCAAAAGTGTGATTAGAGCAGAAACCAAATATTCTTTTGGTTAATGTTTATCATCATTTATCTCAGTTATATTTAGTGAGTGTAGTGAGTAGCCCAGTTTGACATTCTCAATTTTTTGCCATTTGAACACAGTATTTCTGACACTATAATTGTGTGTATTTGTTGACTGCACATTTGAATTTGAAATATTTTTTTTTTTCTTTTTTCTTCCACAGTCACAGTTGAGTCCACTGGTGTTTTACCTCCAGACGTCCTGGTGACAGAGGCTATCAAAGTCCTCATGACCAAGTGCCAGAGATTTCTCAGTGAACTGGACTTACCAGACCTGCACTAAATAAAAGACAATAAACTCCTCAGGCCTGATTCCTTCAAACCTATATCTAACACTGAAATGTTCTGGTGTCCACACAGTCTTTAACAGTCTTTTGTACCCCCTCTCCAGTCAAATCCTGACAGGACATCTCAACATCCACTGCGTTTATTTGGTTTAGTTCCTGTACAATAACACCTTTGGACAAGCAACGCTTTTGAAAATAGCGCATGCTTTTTTCCAACAGAAGAAGCTGTCTTGTCTTTAAATTTTAAACGTCTGGGGAAAAATATTCATGACATGTCTATTTAACAGATTTATATTAATGTATGGACTAAGGTCCTACTGGATTCTGATTAGATCTGGCCCTCTGCACATGCTGCCACAGAAATGATCCTTTTGCAGTCGATTTGATAAAACAAGGGTATCATTGTGTATGGAACCTATAGTTCCAACAGTTATGTTACTGTCAGGTACTATTTGTGCCACAAGCAGATGTAACTAAACTCTAGCCTTTATTTATTTGTACATGATCTTCAAGCACTACGGGTAAAGTTAGGCATAGCGTGTCAACAATGTCTATCATTATTTTAATGTTTCTGCAGTCTGCCATAATTGTCAGATTGCAGTTGAACAATCACTGACTCACAAAGAAAGCATGATTTCTATAACTTTATTCTCCATGGTGTGTTCTTAGGTATTTCTTAAATAAGCATCCAGTAAATTTTCCATGTTTGGTTAAAAATTGTTCACTTGCGATTCTTCTTTGCTTAATTTAGCTACTCTGTAGCTTAACCAGGTAGAATTGAAATGCACTAAAAGATAGCCTACCTCTTGATGAGTCACTATAGGTTTTATTTATCAATTTTACTTTATTGAAATAACGTAGGCAGCACACCCTTTTATTTTCAAGTGAGAGGGTTCAACACCCATACTTTGTTCGCAGTTTTGCACGACCACTTTAGAACAGTCGCTCAGTTTCTCTGGCCGCTCATGTCGCGCTGCGTACTGCCTTGTCTTCCCCTCCTCATTGCTATTTTGGAATACTCTCCCCTCAATATCAGAAACTCCCTACAAACATTACAAAATGTACTTACTGCACATACCGCCACCACTAACGTGTTGTGTCATGTCTCGTCTGTGTGTCTATGTATTGTCGTTTTATTTTATTGTTTAGTTATTTAAATATTAGCTCTGGTCTCACTATGTAAAAATATATATATATGTATCTCGTGGCCACGACTTGGTTACATATATATTTTTTTTTACATAGTGAGACCAGAGGGGCTCCGTAAAATATAAAAAACGTATTACTTATGTAGCGCCAAATCAACAAGAACCTTGTGTGCTCTCACCACGGCGTAAAACAGCAGGTGGCTGACCCGGGCAGACCTACACGTCTCTGGCCTGTGCACTGTAAATATTTACTCCAGATGTCTCTTGTTTAAAAGTGAAAACAGAGCTCATTAACATGGCATATTTGTAGATATAAACCATGTTTTGAAAGTTGGTCTCCAGATTAAAGCGTGTGCAGGTTTTTTACAGGCGTAGTATGTGTCTACTATTGTTCTAGTGAAGTAAGTTTTGTTCTGACTAATAACGCTGGAACTGAAGCAGCACAAAAACACAGGTATAAATTGCAGGTATTGCTCACTTTTAAGCCCTGACAACAAATAATTAATTCAAAGGCCTTTAGAGATGCTAAAGCTGCAGCCTATTGAGGGGATTGTCTCAAAACAGGTGGAACAATGTGTGCCCAGCCCATTTTAGGAGGATTGAGTCTTAAATGTGACCCAATGTTGAAGTAGAGCCTTTGTAATATGCTGGTAAAATATAAACTTGAACTAACCAGGTATTTACAGTTGTGCTCAAAAGCAGAATTTTACTTACTTTAGCATAATATGTAATAATTTTTCAGAGAATATGAATGATGAAACAACTTTTTTCACTCGTTCTTGTGAGTGTGAGGACTTTAACCAAAACTGATGTTCTGGGCCCAGAGGGACTTAGAAACTACTTGCCCCCCTGCCTCAGCCAAGCTTAAGGGGTCTTAAGTTTAAAGCGGTGGACTTTCTCCTGGGCTAATGGATGTGGTCGTCCCCTGTGTGAAAGTCCTGTTGTCTTAAAGATGCACTCTCAGAAAAGAAAGCCTTTTATTGTACTCCTAGGAGTACAATCGCTTGTCACTGGGGCAGTACCCTCAAAAGTTCATATTTGTACTGCTAATGTGGGGTGCAAATATGTACCCTTGAGTTTTGTACCTTTGACCGAACTGACATACATATTAAATAAAACAAAACATTATTTGGTTATTTTTTTTGTGTTAACAGTGGCTCATTGGTAGACCTATGTAATCCACCTTGACTCCAGTGGTGTTCCAGCACAGCTGTAACACTGGTAATTAAAAGCTTAAGCGTAAGTCACTTTGGATAAAATCATCAACTAAATTACTAAATGTAGATGTAATGTACCTTAAATCTCATACACCATAACAAACTGAAAGAGCCATACAGTTGCATAAGTCTTGCCATTAAAAACTCCAACTATTTTAAGCAACAAAAGTTTGTCTTTGATCACCTTAGGTGCTATATCAAACTCTGTAATTTTACGGTAGCCTGGCTCCGCCCTCCTCGTACTTCGCTCAATTTCATTTCGCTTTAGTACTTAGTCTGGGATCGCTGTATATTCTTAGGTTTCCAGAAATCAATTTTTTGTAGGACCAATCAGCGAACAGAGGGAGTGACTTGTTGTTTCCAGTCGGTTTCGGCGCATGACATACGTCACGACCACACGTTAGCGATTGGCTATGGCAGATCCTGAGTGACTCTGGGCAGATCCAATAGTTTTAAACTTCAACAGAGTTCCCGCATACAAGGAAGTAAACGCTTGTCAATGGAGCGAGGCCAGACTCTCTGTACAAATGAAATGTACGAGAGTCTGGTAGAACCAGGCTAATTTTACGGCACAATTAAAAAGAAACATTCCAGTATTTGATGAGCTAATAATAAGGAAGCAGCCTAAACATGCACCATCCCTGCACCACCAACCCTTGCTAAAAATAAACCAGCCCTTGCTGAAAATAAAAATAAACTGGCTTGATGCTTTTGTCGTTTTGGCCAATACAGACACATCCAGTTTAGCTCCTCATTAATATCCCTTATTGGGATGATAATAATAATAATAATAATAATAATAATAATAATAATAATAATATAATACATTTTATTTATAACGCTTTTCTGGAAACTCAAGGTCGCCTTACAACAACAGTAAAATCACAATAGCACATAAAAATACTGGAAGCAACATTAAAAAAACAATTACATATATTAATGACAGGACAGTGCAGTTATGGAGGGAGTGAGTAGGCCAGTCTGAAAAGATGTGTTTTGAGTTTGGATTTGAAATTTGCGGAGTTTAGAGGGGAGGGAGTTCCAAAGCTGGGGAGCAGAGCGACTGAAGGCTCTACTCCCCATGGTGACAAGACGGGCAGGAGGGACTGAGAGCCGTAGAGAGGAGGAGGAGCGTAGGGAGCGGGCGGGGGGGGGGGGATGTGGAGGAGCTCAGAGAGACATGGAGGTGCAAGGTTGTGGATGCGAGGAGCAGTATTTTATAGTTAATGCGGTAGTTGATGGGGAGACAGTGGAGCTGTTGCAGGACAGGTGTGATGTAACTGGTGAAGGGAGTGCGTGTGATGATACGGGCGGCTGAGTTCTGGACCAGTTGAAGTTTATGGAGGGTTTTTTGGGGGAGACCAAACAGATGAGAGTTACAATAATCCAGACGGGAGGTGATGAGACTGTGCACAAGGACGGCTGTAGAGTGTGGTGTGGAGGCGGTTGATGTTGCGGAGGTGAAAGTAGGCTGACATTATTGATGTGGGACGTGTAGGAGAGTGTGCTGTCGAGGATAACACCCAGACTCTTTACCTGTGGGGAGGGGGTGATGGTGGAGTTTTCAAAAGTAATGGAGAAGTTATTGATTTTGTTAAGGGTGTTTTTGGTGCCTATTAGAAGCAGTTCAGTTTTATCATGTATGTTTAGTTTGAGGAAGTTTGTGGTGAACCAGGATTTAATTTCAGAGATGCAGTTGATTAGGGAGGGCGAGAGTGAGGAATTTGGTTTGTTAGAGAGGTAGAGCTGGGTGTCATCAGCGTAGCAGTGGAAGTCAATGTTATGTTTTTGGAAGATGTGACCAAGGGGGAGAAGGTAGATGATGAACAGTAGGGGCCCTAGTACCGAGCCCTGAGGTACCCCTGTGGTGACGGGGACAGGATGGGAGGTGAAGGATTTGACCTGAATGAACTGAGTGAGTTCTAAGAGGTAGGAGTGGAACCAGGTGAGGGCTATGTCTGGGATGCCGATCGAAGAGAGTCTCTGCTTTACCAATTACCAAATTCATAAATAATGAAATCACACCTAACAAGTCATGCATGACGTCTGGTGGAAAAGCTGTTGTATCAAAAATAATCAAGCTCTTCAAAAGGTGAAGGATGGTGCACACCATATATTAATTTATCTGTCTTAACTAACTAGCTAGATGCTGCTTATGAACATCAGATGTTCTAACAATGAAGTAATTTTCCCGGAACAAACATTTCATATTGCCATTGACCCCCTTTCACCTTCAGAACTGCTTTAATTCTACGTGGCATTGATTCAACAAGGTGCTGAAAGCATTCTTTAGAAATGTTGGCCCATATTGATAAGATAGCATCTTGCAGTTGATGGAGATTTGTGAGATGCACATCCAGGGCACGAAGCTCCCGTTCCACCACATCCCAAAGATGCTCTATTTGGTTGAGATCTGTGACTGTGGGGGCCATTTGAGTACAGTGAACTTATTGTCATGCTCAAGAAACCAATTTGAAATGATTCGAGCTTTGTGACATGGTGCATTATCCTGATGGAAGTAGCCATCAGAGGATGGGTACATGGTGGTCATAAAGGGATAGACATGGTCAGAAACAATGCTCAACGATGCCCAGTTGGCACAAAGGGGCCTAAAGTGTGCCAAGAAAACATCCCCCACATCATTACACAACCACCACCAGCCTGCACAGTGGTAACAAGGCATGATGGATCCATTTCTCATTCTGTTTACGCCAAATTCTGACTCTACCATCTGAATGTCTCAACAGAAATCGAGACTCATCAGACCAGGCATTATTTTAGGCAACATTTTTCCTGTCCAATTTTGGTGAGCTTGTGCAAATTGTACCCCGTTTTTCCTATTTGTAGTGGAGATGTGTGGTACCCGGTGGGGTCTTCTGCTGTTGTAGCTCTTTCCCCTCTAGGTTGTGCGTGTTGTTGCTTCACAAATGCTTTGCTGCATACCTCGGTTGTAACAAGTGGATATTTCAGTCAAAGTTGCTCTTCTATCAGTTTGAATCAGTCGGCTCATTCTCCTTTGACCTCTATCATCAACAAGGCATTTTCGCCCACAGGACTGCTGCATACTGGATATTTTTCCTTTTTCAAACCATTCTTTGTAAACCCTAGAAATTGTTGTGCGTAAAAATTCCAGTAACTGAACAGACCGGCCTGTCTGGCACCAACAACCATGCCACACTCAAAATTGCTTAAATCACCTTTCTTTCCCATTCTGACATTCAGTCTGGAGTTCAGGAGACTATCTTGACCAGGACCACACCCCTAAATGCACTGAAGCAACTGTCATGTGATTGTTTGATTAGATTCATAATAGACAAGACAAGACATTTATTTTTGTAGCCCAATATCACAACAACAGCCACCTCAAAGGGCTTAACAGACTGCACTAGACAACATCCCTGTCCTTAGACCCTCCATCAGGGTGAGGAAAAACTCCAAAAAAACCCAGCCGGGAAAAAGAGAAACCTCAGGGAGACCCACAGAAGGAGGGATCCACTCCCAGGACGGACAGGCCGTGCAAGAATGTGTCCAGGACAGTTAAAAAAATACATAAAAACAAAACATATTCACAAAAACATTTATGTTGACAGCGTCCAGTGTCCACTCTGTGTGTGTGTGTGTGTGTGTGTGTGTGTGTGTGTGTGTGTGTGTGTGTGTGTAAGGTGGATGGGACCTCAGCCAACATCAAGGTAGATGAAAGATGAGCTGTGGGTCCTCGTACTGGAGCAGAGTCCGGGGGGGCAGCAGATAAGAGGTGCTAAATACTACTGAAAACTAGGCAGATGTAATAATAATATGAGCGGTTGAGTGTGTACCTACAGCTACAACCAGTGTAAACCTAACCCTATGATCAATCAGTCTCCATACGTTTGGTGAAATAAGCATGTTTTGAGTTTGCTTTTGAAAATCTCAACAGAGTCAGATCGCCGCACTTCCACCGGGAGCCCATTCCACAAAAATGGGGCTCTATAAGAAAAGGCTCTGTAGCCCAGACTTCTTCTTTATTCGAGGAAGTTGAAGGAGGCCAGCGTCCTGAAAGCGAAGGGTACGAATCCTTTAGGTGAGCGTATATCTCTAGAGGGAGGAGTTTCTCCTGAAACCAAACCTGATGGCTGCTCTGGTCTCATGGACCAGGATTGTTTATTGTATATTATCAGCAATAATATACAATTCCTATGACATCTTTCTCTTCTTTATGTTGATAAACCCAAATGTGGTCTATATTCATATCAACAGACAATGACAGTTGAGGTCAAAAGGTTTTCCTAATTAAGTATCAAAAATATCAGTTCAGTGCAGTCTATTTCTGTCACTGACATTTCTAACTTTTTTGCAACATTAAAAGGTTTATTTAATGTTGTTATAATAATTTTAATTCTTATGTTTAGAGTCACTGGGGGCTTATAGTTCTCTTCAGGTCATGTCAAATTCATGTCATGTCCGTCCTGCTAATCCATGAAGTAGACATAACTAGAGTGAGACATGGCTTGTCACGGGACTTTTGCACCTGGACCATTGTGAACGCCTCTCACCAAGGCCGTCACGGTGTTGTATATAATCTCATGTTATGTTTACATCGGGGAGCAAAACTGCATCTGTACCTTTGTTACTGTGTCTGTTTGAATATAAAATATTCCTATAACATTTGGGGGCTCGTCCGGGATATCAATACCTGCTGTTTCTCATGCAGAAAAGTAAAACTGACGTGCACGGGGGAAATGCACAAAGCATTTCTCTGTAAGTCCCGAGACTATTGTTATTTTAATAGTACGGGCCAGACCTTCACTATCTGTGTGTGAGACTCAGTGACGATATCTGAACAAAGAGAGAAAAAGAGAGGAGACATTTAAAGACGTCCGGCTGAGGAACAACTGGACTATTGGAATTATGATTCAGGTAACCAGCTGTTTAATTTATTTTGTGTGAATGTGAACGAACAAACCTTCCGGAAGTAGTGGTTTGGGTTACTTCTACTTAAACTGTTTGGTGATTACATGTATTTATCTGAGAATATGTGGTTATCATTACGGTAGAAGAACGCTGGATGCTGTACGTCCTGTGGGACGGAGGGAAAGCACGTGTTTTGGTCAAGACCTTACTGTCTAAGTGTAAGTGAGGCCTTAACGTGACAAGTTTGATGTTAATCGGTGTTAAAGACTGTAATCTTGCTGGATTGTAAGCTGTCTAGATACCTTGTGCTCTGTAGGTTTTTATGTGGTTCTTGAAACTGAGTCTTACGTAGGCCACGTATCATTCTATGCGAGATGGGATTAATAACTACGATAAGGAGTATGAGGTCTGGATGTGGCTGGTCCAGTTGAGGGCACGATTTGATACAGATCAGCAGCAGCAGGTCCTAATGCGCTGCGTTCTCACAGGCTGGCCTTTACCTCTGGACGTCGGTCAAAGGTGCGTTGGACGCACAGGTAACTCGAGTATGGACTATTATCGAGATTCTTAGCCTAACACCTTTAAGTGAGATAAATAAATCTGAAGTCTATGAGACTTGGTAAAGCAGGCCTGCAGAGAAGTGTTCACTGTGTGACGCAGTGAGATAAAGGTTTAAAAGCCCACAGAAGAAGTGGCTTTAATGAAGTCTATCTAACCTGAAGGGTTAGTGAGTAAAAGTCTGAGTAAAAGGTGTGGTTGAGAGAGTGATTGTGATGCGACTGTGGATTGAATGCAGTTGATTTTATTGCAAGAAGTTGATTCAGTCTGAATAATGAGATCTAACTTCAGTCAGCCTGAATGTGAAAAAGAATTAACTTAAAGCTTAAGTTAAGATAAGTTAATGTGACTCAGAGAATCTGATCCATCTGAGGAAAAATAGCAAGAAATACGTATTTGTGTTTTTGTAAATTACAAATACCAGCATGTGAGGAGTTAATTAGAAAATAGTAACAGAAAATCTAACATTGTGACACAAGTGTTCGGTTGATTTAACCTTATTTTGATCCATCTGAATAAGAAGAAAAGCCTACGAGTGAGGGGCTTATACTTTTGAGAATAATATAATGTATAATGTTAACCCAAAGTTAAAAACAGTTAAAAGAAGTTGTGTATTAGAATTAATGTTGTATGAATGGGTGCCATTGTTGAATGTCTAATGTTTAAGAATGTGAACATTAACAAAGGGTTAATGGTTTTGTAGAAAAAGTTTGAGAACTGAGTTGAAAGCGGTGATTTAAACAATTACGGAAAGAAAAATAGCTTAAAAATAGCTTATGGAAAATATTTTTCTAGGCTTCCGTGTAACAGAGAAAAAAAAAAAAAAGGGGAGAAGCCATTTTGGGAAAAGAAAAATGAGTTTTTAAAAAAGAAAGGTACACATGGACTTCAAAACACTAATCATTTGTATTTTTCTTTTATGTCCTGTGAGATTTTTAGGTCTCGGCCTCTCCGCTTAAACCAGTGCAAACTCCCTGTGCCTCTCCCACACACACCTGCTCCTGTCGGCTGAGACGCTGCAGAAAGACAGCAGCAAAACAAACGGTAATATAAACGTATTCCAGACAAATTTTTATCTGTATTTAGTTTAAACTGTATCTCTTGAGAGAGACCAAAGAGGAGATTGTAGATTAAAGTTGGAAATTGTGCGAAACTTGATTTAATGTGAATGTAATGTATTTTTCCGAGGAAAAATGCACCATTGGCCATGGTTGCCATGGAGACCTGCAGCGGGCTGTGGTGGGCGTGGCAGAGGAGAGGGCACTGAGAACAGGAGAGGAGGCCAACACTGGGTCCAGACAAGAGAGGGACCTTTGACTGACCCTTGAACGGAAGTGAAAATGTTAAAAGATCCGAAACCTTGGATCCAAAATAAAAGTATTGATTAGTATTTTGCAAAACAATGGTATGTATCTATTAGTACGAGAACTAATAGAGGTCCTTAATTTCAGTGTGGTTCAAAAACACGATATAACGTTTATGAAAATGTTCACTTTGTAATCAGAAGAATTTAAAAAAAAAAAAAAAGGTATTTCCCTAACAGAGAGAGTTTTTTTTTCCTCTCCCAAAACAAACCTTGTTTGGGTGCACAAAGGAATTTTTCACAGAACGGAGCGAGAAATGTTTTGGTTTTTCCGATTTTGTTTTGGTTTTGACGTTAGCTCCACAATCATTTTGTGTGGGAGCCTTTACATCCGATTCAAAGTCTAGGAGACTTATTTAGGAAACAGTTTGACCTTCTGAAAGGTCTGTGTGAAAAAAATATAGTCCACCTTGGGATGTAATTTAATTTATTTTTTTGACGACCATATTGTTTTTAGAATCAGAAAACTAAACGACAACTGAGGTTTGAGTATTGTTTGAGAAAATAGTGTCTAAGTAATTAGAGAAACTGAAATGAAGACAGAATAAATAATAACCAATGGGTTTTGAAATGGTAATTTCTAATAAAGGTATATATCTAAAACTAAATAATAGTTGCTAAAAGGAGTCATCTTTACAATAAAGTTTTTAACTGCAAGGTAAATGTGTAATCTGGGAATTGAAAACTTGAAAAGTTGAAGTTGAAGTGTTGAACTGTTAAAATGGTTAAAGTTTAAGAGCATAAGACAAAGTGCTCACTGGGTTTAATAACTGCTTCAAGTGATTTAAAGAGGAAAAAAGTTTTTTGATGAATCTGATTTAAGGTTGGAAGAGACTAACACAAGAGTCTGTCCTTTTTAACAGAATTGTATAATATTTTTGGTTGAACTTTGGAGGTGTTTATGGAAAACACTGAGTGAAATCTTTGGAAACTAAGGATTAAAATTTTAAGAGGTTTAATCTTTGCATATTTTAAATTAACATTACTAAGTTCAGTGGTGGTGAATGTGAATAAATGAAGAGATGTGGTTTGTTTTATTTATTGAGCACCTGGTGTTAAAACTGAGTTTTACAGAGACAGTGTGGAACAATTCTAGACTGAACAAACCCCTGAAGAATTGTTATTGTAAAGGGTAAATGCAGAGAAATTAACACAGAACTTAGTTAATTTTATGAAAAGTCTTTCTTTTAAACGACAGTCACATGGTGATGGAGTTTTGGAGGAGAGAGAGATGAGGTGTTTGAGCAGCTGAAGGAGGCTGTCCTGTTACAAGGTTTACCCCAGAGGGAGGGGTCTGAGGATTTTATTTATAAAGGAATTAATTTGAAGTGATTGAATAATATTCTGAGGATTTTCTAATTAGATTGAGAATTTAAAGTCTTTGGCTAAAAGTTCTGTGACGATAGATCATGAGAAACTAGTTCTGATCCATTTTGAAATTATTTATGTTTGCATCAACTGAATAAAATATTACTGTGATTGCGGATGATACCACTTACAGTTACAGGTAAAGACCTACAACTAATGGTAACTAAAATTAAAACTGAACTGAACAAAATTAAGTTTAAATATAACAGAAACAACAGTGATGCTGTTTGGAAAACATAAAGAAGACGAATAGTTAGAAACGATAATTGATAGACTGAAATTTTAAAATGATCATTGTTATTTTTATTTTTTTATTTTTGTTTTGAGACATGGGTTTCCCAGGTCTAAAAAAGAGAGGAGAAGAAGATTTAAACTGTATTAAAGTGAAGAGGTGATGTGTGTAAAAGAGTAATGTAGGGATGTGTTAATACAGTAAAAGAGTTTAAATAAATAAAAATAAAGAATGAAAGAAAGAAAGAAAGTTGACATGACCGTTCTGGAGAAGCACTGTTTGATCTGATGGAACCTTTCAGATTAAAGTAGATTTCCAGCAGACCATATCTGTGGAAACAGGGTTTATCTGTGTTTCATTTTTATGGTTTGATCATTTTAAGAGCTTGTATGGTTTCGTTTGACGAAAGCCTGAAGGGCACTTTCTATGGGTCTAAAAATGTCAGAGAACGTTTGATTTGTTTGACGTGTGTATTTTGTTTTGATGGAAACCAACCACAGAAGGTACCAGTTTAGAAGGGAGGATTTGACAATTAATATAGCCACCAGTAAGAGATAATATTAACATAGTTTTTGAACTTATAATCATCTTGGTTTACACCTGGGAGTACACCTGTGAGGGCCAGTGACAGAACGTCCTGTAACATCACTCTGAACCTGACAAACTGAGAGATCAGGGACAGGTGCAAAGCAGAAGTCTGGAGGTTTTGTGAAAATAAGACTATTAGACCAGCATTGCCTGCTGACCAGAAACATGCGTCCTTAAAGGATCCTGGTTTATTTGTTCACATACAATGTGACGGAGAACATCGTGAGTAGAAACTCAAACCTTAGGAATCAAACAGCAGCTCCTCTAGGTTTATTTGAGATTTATATCGACAAGAGGGGGGTCCTTCGAGGTTTCCTTAATGAATATAAGGCTAAAATTAAATCAGAATTGAATTTATGCAAATGTGGAATTAAATTAATTAGAGTTATAACCAACAAAGGTTTATGAATTGCACGAGAAATGCTGTAACTGTGAATTGAAGCTGGGGAGGAATTAAACCTGGTCCAAGGACTGGACAGAACAAATAGCACTGAGCTGCTTTGAGCTGAAAAGGTAGGATCTACAACAGGATTTCATCCAAGGTAACACAGGTCTAGTTAACAGCACAACTAAAGCCTTTGAGAAAGAGCTTCACACTCTGCAGAAGAATTGGCAGAGTAAACAAAGAGTCTTCTGGAATAGAGTAATTGATTTTGACCTGGTTTTAAAAATAATTACAAAATAATTATGTATTGAGATGTACATCCATGTCTTCCATGTCTTATAACTTTTGTTTGTGTGGATTTCCATGTATCCGGAGCTTCTTGGTGAGATTGATGGATGTGGCCATTGCTGGGTCAACATTCCTGGACATGCACCTGCCCAACGACTGTGGTCCTTTGACCTCAGATGAACACTTTGATATCTGAGGGCGTTAACGTTTGCATGAATAACCAACAGGTTATTTTGGAGTGACACTGTGTTTTGATTTATGGACTTTTACGAATTTGATTTTGAATGATTGTGAACATATCCTGTATAATCATTTTGTCTTTGATTTGAAATGTGTTTGAGATTCAGTTGAAGTGATTACATAAGTTAATGCTTGATGTTTGTGTGTTGACGCCGCCTTGGGGCAAGGGGTGGACAAAGACTTTTTCCAGCGTTAGGTCAATTGGTCAAGTGTCTGTTATTTTTGCACATGTTGAGGCATCAACCTCTAGCATTTTATTTTTTGGCCCGCAACTTCTCCGCACCCCCTTGCATTTTTGTTTCTCCATCCTAAATCCACAGATTTCTGGCTCTGAGCCACTAACAGCATCTGACACAAGAAACAGAGGAGATGGGGTGGAGCCTTTTAAGAGATGATTGGGCCAGCCCAGAGTCAGTATGAAAGTATCAGTATGAAAAATGAACCAATGGGGCACTGTCCCTGCTTTATGGTCCAGTCATTGGCCAATTAAAAAAAAAAAATAAAATCATATTATATGGACCGGCCCCCAAGTGCGTCGGCCCATCAGGCATTTGCCTGGTATGCCAGATTACCAGTCCAGCCCTGCGTTCAGCTCCTCTTTTATGTTTTCAGTTTTAGGTGATGGGCGAGGTGGTCCTGTTTTAACGGTTTGTTATTTTACTTTAAATCCTCTGTTTAATTAATAAATTGCTGATTTGTGTTGCCTTACACTTTGTGTGGTTTGACTTTATGTTCAGGTCCCATTTGTTTAGCGGGGATCGTAACAGACTCGCAAATCATGCACAAAACTAAAATCCCAGTCATGTGTCAGCTTGGCTCCCACAGTTTTCAGATTTGTAACTCACTTTCTTTAGTGATTCATACTTGCAGTTCAACTAAAGGTAGACAAGACATTCATTTTTGATTAGCCATATATCACAAAAACAGCCGCCTTAAAGGGCTAAACAGACTGCACTAGACAACATCCCCTGTCCTTAGGCGCTCCATCAGGGTGAGGAAAAACTCCTAAAGAAAAACCCAGCCGGGAAAACAGAGAAACCTCAGGGAGACCCACAGAAGGAGGGATCCACTCCCAGGACGGACAGGCCGTGCAAGAATGTGTCCAGGACAGTTAAAAAAATATATATATTTAAAAAAAAACGTGTGTGTGTGTGTGTGTGTGTGTGTGTGTGTGTGTGTGTGTGCGTGTGCGTGTGTGTGTGTGTGTGTGTGCGTCTGTGCGCGCATGTGTGTGTCTGCGCGCATGTGTGTGTGTGTGTGTGTGTCTGTGCGCGCATGTGTGTGTGTGCGTGCGCCTGTGCATCTGTGCACGCGTGTGTGTGCGCGCATGTGTGTGTGTGTGTGCGTCTGTGCATCTGTGCGCGTGTGTGTGTGCGCGCATGTGTGTGTGTGTGTGTGTGTGTGTGTGTGCGTCTGTGCGCGCATGTGTGTGTGTGTGCGTGCGCCTGTGCATCTGTGCGCGCGCATGTGTGTGTGTGTGTGTGCGTATGTGCGCGCATGTGTGTGTGTGTGCGTCTGTGCGCGCTTGTGTGTGTGTGTGTGTGTGTGTGCGTCTGTGCGCGCATGTGTGTCTGTGTGCGTCTGTGCGCGCATGTGTGTGTGTGCCTGTGTGTGTGTGTGTGTGTCTGTGCGCGTGCGTCTGTGCGCGCGTGTGTGTGTGCGTGTGTGTGTGCGTCTGTGCGCGCGCGCGTGTGTGTGTGTGCATCTGTGCGCGCATGTGTGTGTGTGCGTGTGTGTGTGAGCGTGCGTGTGTGTGTGTTTGCGTGCGTTTGTGTGTGTGTGTGTGTGTGTTTGTGTGTGTGTGTGTGTGTGTGTTTGTGCGTTGTGTGTGTGTGTGTGTGTGTGTGTGTGTGTGTGTGTGTGTGTGTGTGCGCATGCAGTGTGTGTGTGTGTGTGTGTGTGTGTGCGTCTGTGCGCGCATGTGTGTGCGTGTGTGTGTGTGTGTGCGTCTGTGCGCGTGCGTATGTGCGCGCGTGTGTGTGTGCGTCTGTGCGCGCGCGCGTGTGTGTGTGTGCATCTGTGCGCGCATGTGTGTGCGTGCATCTGTGCGCGCATGTGTGTGTGTGTGGCGTGTGTGTGTGTGTGTGTGTGTTTGCGTGTGTGTGTTTGCGTGTGTGTGTTTGCGTGCGTGTGTGTGTGTTTGCGTGTGTGTGTTTGCGTGTGTGTGTTTGCGTGCGTGTGTGTGTGTGTGCGTGTGTGTCTGTCTGTGTGTGTGTGTGTGTGTGTTTGTGTGTGTGTGTGTGTGTGTTTGCGTGCGTTTGTGTGTGTATGTGTGTGTGTGTGTGTGTGTGTGTGTGTGTGTGTGTGTGTGTGTGTGTGTGCGTGCGTGTGCGTGCGTGCGTGCGTGCGTGCGTGCGTGTGCGTGCGTGTGTGTTTGTGTGTGTTTGCGTGTGTGTGTTTGCGTGTGTGTGTGTGTGTGTGTGTGTGTGTGTGTGTGTGTGTGTGTGTGTGTGTGTGTGTAAGGTGGATGGGACCTCAGCCAACATCAAGGTAGATGAAAGATGAGCTGGGGTCCTCGTACTGGAGCAGAGTCCGGGATGGGGGTACACATCACCCAGCAGATGAGAGGTTTGCGTCCACCCTAGGAGGAGGTAGAAAGGAGAAAAAGTGCTAAATACTACAGAAAACTAGGCAGATGTAATAATAATATGAGCGGTTGAGTGTGTACCTACAGCTACAGCCAGTGTAAACCTAACCCTATGATGAGTCAGTCTCCATGCGTTTGGTGAAATAAGTATGTTTTGAAAACCTCAACAGAGTCAGCTCGCTGCACTTCCACCGGGAGCCCATTCCATAAAAATGGGGCTCTATAAGAAAAGGCTCTGTAGCCCGCAGACTTCTTCTTCATTCGAGGAAGTTGAAGACTGCAACCCACAAAATAAGAATGGGAGAACCCCCCACTGTCCCTCCCAATCCCACTGCTCTACATGTTCAACAACAGCTACTACCAGATGAACTAGCCTCTGTGAGTTTGGATAATAACTAAATAAATATATCTTCTTTAAATGTTTTTAAGGATTATTTAGATGAGTGCATGTTGCGACTCTGGGATTTCTTCTGAAACATTGACAAAGATGGCACAATGCAAGTTCCAGTTCTTGAATTCAGAAAGGCTTTGCAGGTTTGCCATTTTTCATCTTAGCCTTTAGAATCAATTTCATGATATTTTATGTATGTGTTTCTTACTTTTTTGTCAACAGCACTAGCCAAAGACATACAGAATTCATATAGTAATTAAAAGCAAGCCAGAATGTGTCTTTAATACTTGTTTTTGTTAACAGCAATCAACACTACTTTAGGATGGGTACCAGAGTATTGGAGTGAACCAACTGTTGTTGGGGATCAATTTTGCTGCAGTGTAATGTCATGGGACATTGGATCAGTTCAGGGACATTGGACAGTGGGCGTACTGATGGCTAGTTGCATATGTTATTTTATTTTTATTTCATTTTTTCATTTATTTTTACCTTTGAGAACTGTCTTCTAATATATGTAGGAAACAAGTATGGATAATTTGACTGTTTTAAAGCAGGCCTAGTGTTATTATATATCTATGTAATTATTTATATATTATTTTACTTTTCTTTATATGCAATAATTTATGTCTGCTTTGTTTTTCATGTTTCACTCAGAATCGTTTTCTAACATACGCTTTAAAAGTATTGATAACTTGATTTCCTATTTTTTTTTTTTTAATTCCATGGACACAGGGATATTGAGTAATGTTTCTAAATAGTCTTGTTACTAAAATATACACATGGTCTATCTGTGTTAGGCACAGGTTGATACAATTCAAAGTATTTAATCGCCTGCACCTCTCTAGGACCAAACTGGCCAAAATATATCCTAATGTTGATCCCAACTGTACGTAGTCACCAAGCCCCTGCTTCTTTGGCTCACATGTTCTGGTCATGTCCAAGCATAGGAATATTCTGGTCTGAGTTATTTAATACATTCACTGACATTTGTAAAAAGAATATTGATCCAGATCCTATTGTTGCAATATTTGGGGTGGTACACACTAAAGTTGGGTCTCAAGAGGCCAATCTCAATTAATAGCATTTTCTACACTGTTAGCACGCCGACTTATTCTTACAATTTAGAAATCTCCCTCACCTCCAAAACACTCACGTTGTGTGTGCGAAATTATGTCCTTCGTCCAGCTTGAAAAGTTAAGAACTACAGTCCAAAACTCATCAGAAAGATTCCAGAATGTATGGCAACCTTTCTTGGATTATTATGAAAATGCTGTAATGGGAAAATGATATTTTCCTCTTTCACAATTAATTGGTAACAATAAAATATACATGTATACACATTAAACTACCATAACTACCTACATGGGAAAGGGCTTAATTTCTGAGTTGCTCTAAAGAAGATCCCGACAGTGGATCGCATTACTGCCACAGAATTAGCTACAAGTGTGTGGAGCTGTAGCAGTGAGACTGAGATGGTTGTATACCGAGAGAGTCGCATGTCATCGAGGATTACGGTTTATATTCAACCAACAGCTGTACCAGATACTGCCCGTGACTTCATCAGTAGAACTGTTTTCAGGAACAGACACCTAATGCTTTTAGATCAGTGGTTACTGAACAACTTAGACCATCCCTTGTTTTCAGCTTATGAACAACAAAGAAACCAGTGGACATCTGAGAATCTAATCAGCAGGACGGATCGACTGCTCTACAATCAGTCTAGGACAGAAGAAGAAGTTTGAATCAACTAATTTGAAGATACCAAATAACTGATTTACTCCTTGGGGATTAATAAAATTGAAGTGAATAAGAAACAAGTTGTCTGTAAACAAAGCTATCAAACTTAGATGCAAGGTCACAGTGGCCAGTGCGAAACCACCTGACAGCACTGGAGAAGGATATAGCATTATCATTCCAGTCCAAACGCCTTTGCTTCAACTTTATCTTCAAGTAAGACCATAAGAAAGCAAAATTACCTCTGGACAGATGTTCTCTGCCCCCTCTTTTGGAAAAAGGATAGCTGCTGTGTCTGGTCTTTGAGTAAGCAAAGTCCACAATGGTGCTTCTTTTAGTCCTCTGCGCAGTTGCTTAATCTGTCTTACGACTCGTCCAAACACCTAATAACAATAATAAGGAATAAAAGACAAGCATAATAATTGTAGTGGAGAGTTGTGAAATGTATGTAGTTTCGTTTTCAAACCACCTTCGGTTACTTTTGTTCAGTAAAGGAAGGTCCCATGCATAGGCCAACTCCTGTATCTGCTGCTTTTCCTTTTCTGACAGGTTGGATTCTCCTTCCAACTATATATATATATATTTAAAAAGAAAATATAGAAAAATCTAACTAAGACATGTCTGTTAAGAGTCTCAGTCAACCAGGCCATCTAGAAGAAAAAAAGGGTTAAAGCCAAAGCATCTGGACGTAGGTTTGAAGGTGAACCTTGTCCAGATGCTTTGGATTTAACACTTTTTTTCCATCTTCAAACTAAGAGATATGGAAGAAACATACAAGCTTGATTGTGTCACGAATGTCGAGGTCCGGACAATCCTCTACAGTGACAGTTGATGTTTCAGGACTGCCACCAAGTAGGACATGCACAAAAGCTGGACTAAGTCCTGAAAGGCATGGCCCTCCATGGAGAAAGGAGTGACCCATCATTCTCCCTGCCACAAGGAACAGGTCACTTTCAACAAGAAAGTGCGGCGGTTCTCCATCAAAAAGCCGAGTGACACTGCTATTTGCTGTGAAAAAAATTATGTTAGAAAGCAATTGGTTTTCTAAATTTGTACGGATGTTTCAATATTTGTGAACTGTAAATTCTTAAATCCTTGACGATTCATTTTTATTAAATGTTTCATAATAGCAATGCATTATAATTTAATTGTATGGCAAACAGCATGGACATATATGCATAAAATACATACCAAAATGAATGTGAAATCCAAACTTTAATTTTTCCATGCAAGTTGAGAAGAAAAAACGTGTAACCCCAAGTCCAATAGCAGTATCCCCTGTACAACAAAATTTTAATAGTAGGCTTAATTATTATTTGACAACTATAACTTTTATTTGGTTTTACCTTCAAGTCTGCAAATCAAGGGGCGTGCCCATTCCACATTGGTTTGCTTATAAAAGATATAAGGGCCATGTCCTGTTCTGCAGGACTTTTCCTGATGTCCATGCATAGAGTTAACGGACTCTTCATTGCATGGATTTGGAGAAAATACTCCGCACACTGAGATATGGCCTTACTTAAGTCACTAACAGATGACCAATCTAATAAGAAACAGTAAAAGCAAATATATAAGGGGTTCAATACATAAATCTAATATGCATGATTAAGAAATTGAATGACTCTCTCTTAACAATGCTTTGATGGCTGTTCTATAATTAAAAAGACACTTTGAATAGCACATACCCATGGAAGTAGTCGCTGAAGTTATGGATGGTCCAGGAACCACTGCTTGTTCCTTTTCGCTGGGATAAACTGCAAGCGTCACTTGACTAAAATAAAAAAAAAAAATAATAATAATTATACACATATGTAACAAATGCAAGAATGACAACAGGCTCGGTTTATTTAATGTCAAAACACTGTGAAGAGACAATAGAAACAACACTGATAAAATTATTCTTTCGTATAAAAGGGTCATTCAGTCTAGAAATTGAATCCAACCAATAAAACCTCTTTAAAAATTAGAAAATAAAAAGATACCTTTCACCACATGTAGATGCGTGCTGCTCTATCCGATCAGATTTAAACATTTTCAGAAAAACAGGACAGGACTGAGCTGTTGGAAAATAGAAAGATGTTTTAGTAAAACATAATTATGTGAAAGGACATAAATATGAACTAGGTTCCTAAGTTTTAAATTATGGTGTAGTAAGAAGTGTAGGTTGTCGTAAGGACAGACAAATCATACATTGTTCCTCAACCAGATGAGCTGTGTCTTCCTTAGGCCCGTCACTGTCGACTTCAATGATCAAACAGGAGTCAATATAATACTTTAGAAGCTGCAGAGGTACAGCAACACCACACTTGTGACATGTGGCTTTTGCCATACCGCTGAAGGCTCCATCAGTTAGTTGTAGTGGACTTCTATCAAGATCTTCTTGGACAGGGACTATGAACAGTTTTTTACCCCCTTGAGCAACAGACTTCAAGAGTCTGCCTGTATAACCAGCATCGTCAGGTGACACAAGGGACAGTTTACGGCTTCCCCATCCACCTGTCAAAATTTAAAAATTATTTAAAAATTGCAGCCAAACATAGATTGCATAGTATAGTTTTTATAGACATTACTGCAATTATATTAAATAAACTAACCTTTGCTTCTTGTTAAAAAAAAAAAATCTCTGCTTACCAGCTGCTTTATAAAGTAGCCATCCACCTGTTACTGTTTGCAGTTTTGGAAATAGAACTTTGAAGGCGTCACATAACTGTAGGTGAAAAGTACAAAAAATTGACATTTCATCTCAAAACAAACCTATTTAATATGCATTGCACACACAATTAATATAACACAAGATACATTATATATATATATATATATATATATATATATATATATTAGGGTGTGACGGTTATTATATAAACGTGTGATCGGGCGGTTATAGTTGAACACCGTCATTAGAACTCTATAACCGTCAAAACCGTGTCATTAAAATATTTTTACAAACATTTTTGATCAAAAATTATTTTCATTTTTGATAGGATCATAACATGCGCAATATATCGGAGACATGGTTTTACCACTTAATGAAGTTTTGTAAATCGTCAGACATGATATTTACCACTTCATTAAATTTGCTTTGTAGAAAACCTTTCTTAAAAACAAATTTCGTTTTGTACAAATTTTATATTAATTTTAATAAATGTTTCATCAACCAACTGCATGTATTTTAATAAATAAAAGCAAATATAGCAGACAATGATAACCGTGACATGGAAGCGCCACGCGCCGTGTTCACTTGCAAAATGAAAATGAAACTCAGCATACCTTAGCATTAGCAATTTCGTGAAGAAAGGTAAAACCATGGACCTCGTTAAAAAAATGTTACATCGCCTATATGGGCACATTTCGGGTTTAAACCAGATGGCAACGGAAAACCAGAAAATCTTGATGAGCCTGTGTGCAGAATATGTGGTAAAACGGTATTTGTTACAAATGCCAACACAACTAATCTCCGTAACCATTTTAAGATTAACCATCCTGCGCCTATGCGGCCCTTGGATTAAGCACTGCTTCTGCTGCCGCTCAACTATCCACGGCTGGCCTGAGGCAGTTTAATATGGCCGAGGAATTTTCCAAGGCAACGAAATATAAAAAAGACAGCGACAAATGGAAAGTACTAACAGATAGTGTGACTCGATATTTGATAGTAGGAATGGTACCCTTCCGGACAGTGGAAAAATGTCCATTTAAAGAAATGTTGAACACTTTCGACAAACAGTACGAGTTGCCTGGGAGAAAGTACTTCTCACAAACAGCTGTTCCGGCCTTGTATAGTAAGGTAAAGGATGACGTGCAAAGAGAACTCCAGGAAATCAGTAATTTTGCACTGACAACAGATATGTGGTCAAGCGTGAATATGACCCCATATATGAGCCTGACCGTTCACTACCTAGAAAAAGACTGGTCACTGAAATCCAAGTGTTTGGAAACAAGCTACACGCCTGAAAGCCACACAGCGGAACATTTGTCCGAATGCCTGCAGTTAGGATTGCAGGACTGGGGTCTGGATGAAAAGAAGCTGTCGTATCACTACCGATAATGGAGCGAACATTGTTGCTGCAGTAAGGCAATTAGGTGGCCGTGGCTAAATTGTTTCGGCCATAATTTGCATCTGGCTGTTACCAACGGTGTAAACAGTGAAGCTGCCCGAACCGGCCAAGCTATAGGTCTATGTCGCTCCCTAGTGAGCGTTTTTTTTCTCAGAGCTGGAAGAAAAAGAAAGAGCTGATAAAGGCACAAACAGAACTTCAACTCCCACAGCACAGCCTTATTCTGGTAAGAATTGTTTTAGCCATTAGTTAACTCTATATTATACTGTTCTATTAATATGCATGCTAAATAAACTAATATTTAGCATTGCTGATATGGGTCTTGCAGATAAGGTTATAAAGTAGTCTTACTCATTAGATTTTCATTATGATATTCTATTTTTTGTCAGAATTGGTTTTATATTATTTTTTCATCTGCATATAAATCATAAAGGCAGCAATATGCTATAGCATGGTACCCGTTTTATTTTTTCTATTACTATACGCCCTATACGTAATCATATTTTATTATTTCACAGGATTGTCCAACACGGTGGGGAACAAAACAGAAAATGATAGAGAGAATTTTGGAACAAGAGCAAGCGATCACGTGTTCTGGTCTCAGATAGAAAGCACCAGCATCTGATTCTGAAATGGCAAGATAAAGAAGTTTTAACATCGCTTCAAGAATCTCTAAAACCTGTGGCTGACTTCACCGACATTCTCTCTGGGGAACATTATGTAACAGTTTCTTCAGTAAAGCCTGTCCTGCAACTGCTGACATGCGATCTTTTAAAACCAAACCCCAATGAAACAGATCTGACACAAAATATTAAACACAAAATGTCCAGCGTACTGGAGCACAAATACAGTGCCCCAGCCACTCAGGAGCTGTTGGCAAAATCATCTTTCCTTGACCCACGATACAGAGGCAATGGGGATGGATTGGAGGAGACAAAAGCTGCACTCCTGGAGGAAATTGTATCAGCGGACGAGGGAAACGGAGGCGGAGCTAGTGGTGCGCGGCTGCTGCTGCAGGAGATGATTCGGGAGAGGTCTGTGCACCACCTCCAAAGAAGAGAAATCTTGGAGATCTCCTTAATAAACGGAGGTCTGAAATCTCTGCCCTTTACCAATCAGAGCGCTGACACGGAGTTAACCCGCTATCTCCAAGAACAACAAATTGACTCTACTACGGCAGATCCACTAGCATGGTGGCGAGACAATGAAATACGCTATCCGCTCTTAGCCAAACTGGCACACGTAAATACATGTGTATTTGTGCTACAAGCACAGCATCAGAGCGGGTTTTTAGTACTGCGGGGAA
Organism: Neodontobutis hainanensis; assembly: GCA_024349245.1. NCBI lineage: Eukaryota > Metazoa > Chordata > Actinopteri > Gobiiformes > Odontobutidae > Neodontobutis > Neodontobutis hainanensis. The sequence continues at coordinate 94,151 of JALDNG010000533.1, forward strand.
CATAGCTACCCCTGTCAGATCGTCACTAAAACCAAGTAAAGTGAACATGTTGGTGTTCCTGTCACGGAACTTGGAAGTCGAAAAAGATTAGGAAATTAAAATGTCATTGCACTTTTTTTGTTTCCTTTATTTAGTTAGTTTAATTAAGGTATTATTACAACAGTCGTCGACTTTTTATTTTCTTTGATAAAGGTAGCCTATTGTGTGATTTATTTAAAACAAAGCACGTTCATTGCAAAGTTTTTTTTTTTTTTTGCTAAGGATTTGTTCACTGTGTGTGATTTGTGTGTGTGAATTTTAAATAAACGTAGAGCAAGTTGCTAATCAGTGTCTGCTCGTTTATTTAAAGTAACCCCACCCCCATATATATATATATATATATATATATATATATATATATATATATATATATATATATATATATATATATATATATATATATATATATATATATATATATATATATATATATATATATATATATTGTAGTGCCTCTTCGTACAGGACTAACACCTTTCAGAGCATCAAAGAATTTACAACTCTGAACTTTTAAAGACTCTTCCCTTTTTGTTTATTCAGACTGAGGAGAAGACAAGAAGACTTAATTAACAACTCTGTGCTAATCTGGACCAGATGCTCAATGTTGTTTTAAGAAAGTTCATGGAGAAGTGAAATGTGATTAACAACTTTATTTTCCACATTTCAAAGGACATGTAGCCGCTATCTCTTGGCAAACCAGACTTTGTGGTGCCTTTCTGACACCTTAATCCTTTGATATACAACTACGATGATACCGTCTTGATAATTGCCCACGGACTGTGTCTCTTTGTTTCAGAATTCTAAAATTGATCGAACAGTGCACTCTGCTGGACAAGCAGAGAAACAACGCTGCATTGAAACTACAGTCGAAGTATTCTGCAATATATAAAAGTGTTTAAAAGATTGTTCGTAAAACGTCAACTTTACGTTTTCCTTTACAGGCTCCAGAGTGATAACGATATAAAAGAATTCTTTCTTCTTCATCCTTACAGCTGGCTGTGTAATAAAATGAATTATTCTGTTTTCAGGTCAAGCAACGAATAATGTAAATGTGTTTAGTCTTTTAAGATTGGTAAAGACATTTCCCGTGCATTCATGATACAATGCAGAAGCAATACGGTTTTAAAATGTGTTTAAGTTTGTTTATTTGATGAAGCAAGAAAGTTTAGTCTCAAGCCCAAAAACCTTAGTGTAAACACGCCCTTTTGGCGTCTCTTACAAAAGATTCGGCAGAGCGGAAATCGCGCTCTCTCTTAATTTCTCTCTCAAGCTCTCTTAAGCTCTTAAGCTCTCTCTCAACTTTCGTCACGCAATGCTTTGCACACTGTTGTTCGCGTAATCTTGTCTACTTTTACTAAGTTTTTGCATTTATCGCTTCGTAACTTTTAAGCTTAAATCCACGTAACACAGTCTGTGTTAAAGTGACTTTATTTTTGAAGATCCAACACATTTGATTTTTGTTTGAAAAACTTCTTATCCACGGAATTACATCACTTCCTCGCGGAAGAAACTTTTTGTAGTTTTGAAAGGTTTTTGATGCTACGAAAGAAAGTCTTTGTTAAATCCAAAAGACATCTTTCGTCTTGCAGCGGATTTCAGTTTTAAAGACTCTCTTATTGGCTGCTGGTAAAGTCTACTTTACCTCACGGACAATACAGGACGCCTTTTGGTCTGCTAAAGGTATTATCCTTAGCAACCCGTGTACCGTGACACCTCTCACGGCCGGAAGTCAGCCGCGACCCGGGAATCTCAAAGCCTCCCTTTGGGACTGATCGAACCGCACTGCTGGTACTGACCCACCAGATCAGAGTGAGTTGAACACTGGACACAAGCTTGGCGTTATAAAACCTGTGTGATTAAGTCCAACAGCACGTCTTTCCCCTTTTACAATCTTCAAATAGCCGTCAATAGTCCCTTTTTGTTAAGCCATTTAACTGCCCCTTTGCTCCGTAACCACCCGAGTAAATCGCTTAAAACTATGATTAAACTTACCTTGCTCCATCAAAGGTATGACAAGTAAACCATTGTCTCATTGTCAATCAATGTTTTATGTTCAATACCTTCATCATTTGCCCTGATTATTCCCTTGTGTCTTTCCCACTATTATTATTCATATTTTAACCTTGCATAATCTTTAATAAAACCCCATAAAGACATTTTTGTTTCATTGTTTAATATAGAATCAGGTCGAAAACGAGCAGAACTTCCTTCCTTCAAGATTGAGACTTTTCAAACATAATTAGTTTCCTTAGAACTGTTAAAACTAAGGTGGTGCCCCAAAAGAAATTATTTTGATAAACAAAATATTAATTATTAATTTCATAATTCATATTAATTATTAATTAATAAGAGCATATTCACTACAATATATATATATTGTACCTCTTCACATGTGTAGCTGCCAGCATAGACAGTTGCATAATTTATGTTCCATAAAAGAATAGGTTTAATTTAATATAATACCACGTTTAAATATATCATAATATATTTATATTTATCTGTATTTATTTTATTTTTAAATTATGTGTTCAAGTAAATGTAAAGTATAACTGTGACGGTTTATTAACAGTCTTTCTGGCGTTGTGTTGTTTGTTTAATAATGTGCTATTCTCTGTGAGAATATTATTATTTCTGTAACTTATGTGACTTTATGTTTCATTTTAGTTCTCACGGCATGTTGGATGGCATCGAGGATGACATAATCTGACTAATAAATGCCTGTAGAGAAGAACGCCTTGTGTCCGTATCTGTTAACTGGAGAGGGAGTTACAGTGCGAACTCAACCTGCTCGACACGAGGTGGAGACGTGGGGGAGATGATGAACCGCGCCTGCCGTCCGTCAACAGAGCTACACGCGCGTTTACATTAAATGTGAGCGTCAAAAGATAAGACTGTGCATACAAGGTTAAGAGACAAGCAGAACCCGGTAGCATTGCATCGTTAAACCTACAAGAAGTTTAATATTTAAAACAAGTTAAATATTAAGAAGTGGAATAACCTTCAACTGTTAAAGGGGCTCTATAAGTGCTAAAAGTTAAATGTTAATTTGTGATGTGCATTTTCACATGTTGAAGTGATTGCTCAACTCAAGTTATTTACTGTTAATTTATTTTAAGGGTAAATAATTATTTAAAGAGACCATCATAATATTTCCATTTTTTATTAATTTGCTTTCAAGGAGAAGTGTTTATTCTGTTTTAAGTGAAAATAAGTTAATTTGCATTGTGGAAAGTGTTTCTAACAAAGCACTGTGTAATTTGGTTAAATTTAAAGGTAAAGTTAAGGTACATTATTATAATGTAAACAAAAGCTTACTGGTAACATTAAGCCAGTTTGGTCACTTACTTTATTTAGCTCATTTTAGTTAAGCTACTAAACAAAAGGTGTTAAAGTGCCAATTCAAATATAAATATCAAAATGTCTGAGCACGAGTATGAGACAAATGAAAAGGGTTCAGATGCTAACAATGGAGCAACAGGTTTACAGCAGCAGTTAAAAGACCTTAATATAGATACGCACCCATCAAAAGAGACTGAGTTAGCGACTCCAACTGCTGTAGAGGAAAGTTTAATAAGGAGCCAAAGAACCCGAGAGCTCACTGAAAAGGTCAAGAACTGTATGACAGCCAAACTAAAAGGCTTCAACATCGCTTTACTTCCTCTTATGATAAATAGAAAGTTCTTGCAAAAGAGACTAGGAAAGCAATTGATGGAACATTCTCCACTGAAATCCTGCAAACCTACATAACCAAGATCAGTAATGCTTCAACAAGTGTAAAACAAGCTTATCAAGATTTACGCCAACACACTACTCCGGATAGCAAGACGCGCCACGAGTAGACACGTGTGATGCTGTCTCAGGAAAGCTATTGGAACAGGCAGAGGATTCTCTTGAAGAGAAAATATACCAGTTACTCACAAAGAACAACTGGACTGAGACTGGCTCAGTGCTTACACGCAACCTCCAAAGGTCTAGTATATGTTCACAAAGTTCAAGGTTTGCAAGCACCAATTCAAAGCAATCAAGCCTGACCTCTTCAAAGAAACTGGAAGCTGCAGCAGAGCTAGCTGCAACTCAAGCCACATTAAAGGTATTAGATGACATGGAACTTAAGGAACAAGAGCTTGGGAACCTCGAAGTTGAGAACAGAAAGAGGCTTGCACTGCAAGAAGAAAATGCTGCACGAAAAATGTATTAGAAGAGAAGCGCAGGCAGTTAGAGCGCTTAGAGACAGAGTTAAGAAAATGAATGCTGCAAAAGCATGTCTACAGGTCTACAAACATGAAGTGGGCTCGGATGAAGAGATATCAGAGTTGCTCCATAGCAGCAAGCATGTGAAAACGGAATCTAAAACTACCCAAAGAAGTCTTTCTGTGCATCATGTGGCAACACCACAAAATGCCACACAGGTTCAACCTGCTATGGTGACACATACTGCTGAAAGTGTGCAACCTGCTGCCATTGCTCATCAAGAAGATAGCACTACAGCACTTGCCAAAGCAATAACAGAGTCGATCAACGCAAGCCATCTCCCAATACCAGAGCCTTCTGTTTTCAATAGAGATCCACTAAGGTACAAAGACTGGAACACGTCATTGAGACATTGATAGGTAGGAAGAATATTCCAGTGAATGAGAAGGTCTACTACCTCCGCAAATATGTTGGAGGACCTGCAAAGAAAGCTATTGAGGGTTACTTCCTGCTAGGCACGGATGCAGCCTACTATTCAGCATTGGACATCATGGAAGAAAGGTATGGAAGCCCCTTTGTGCTTGCCAAGGCCTTCGGGATAAGATAACTTCATGGCCAAAAATAGGACCCAAGGACAGCATTGAATTAAGAGAATTCTCAGATTTTCTACGAAGCTGTGAAGCAGCAACGTTGCAGATCAAGAGTCTTGCAGTCCTAAATGACTGCAGTGAAAATCAAAGAATGCTTAACAAGCTTCCTGATTGGCTAATAGCTAGATGGAACAGAAAGGTCCTGGCGGTTGAAGAATCAACACATGATTTTCCAAGCTTTAGTGAATTTGTTCAGTTTGTAGCAAGAGAAGCCAAGATAGCATGCAACCCTGTGACATCTCTTCATGCTTTGAAGTCTGGTGATAGTGAAAAGGTTAAGACCGCAAAGCCTCGAAATGTTGGTGCAAAGGTGCTAGCAAGCAGCTCAGAAGAAAGCCCAGAGCCTAAAACATGTGTCTTTTGTGAGAAATTGCACCATGGCATTCAAACATGTCGAAAGTTCAAAGAAAGGTCCATTTCAGAAAGGGTCAAGTTTGTGCAAACTAAAAGGACTGTGTTTTGGATGCTTGAAGACAGGACACCGTTCTAAGAACTGTGAATGGAGGAGTGTCTGCAACACAAAAAGAAGCACCCAACCTGTTTGCATGAAGACCAGGTCAAAGAGAATGAGAGGTCAAAGGAAAGGACGGATGCTAAACAGTCAAAGGAAGCTTCTAGGAAGCCACATCAAACCGTGTGGTGCAAAACATAAATGGAACATACACGCCCACCGTTATTCCAGTGTGGTTGTCAACAACAAGTAGCCCAGAGCTTGAAGTTCTCGTATATGCTTTACTGGATAACCAAAGTGACACCACCTTTATCCTGAAGGAAAAGGCAGATGCTCTGGACACACAGAAGGAGCCAGTGAAACTAAAACTCTCAACATTGTCATCGAGAAGTACAGTCATTCCAAGTCAGAAGGTAACTGGGTTGCAGATCATAGGGTTTTATTCAACTAAGAAAATCACTCTTCCAGTAACCTATTCAAGAGACTTCATTCCTGTCAATTTAAGTCACATTCCCACACCCAAGACAGAGAGAGCATGGCCTCATCTAGAGCATCTTGCAGATGAGATCGCTCCTTTAATTAACTGTGACGTTGGTCTGCTTATAGGTTACAATTGTTCTCAAGCCCTGTTACCCAGAGAAGTTGTGTCAGGCAGAGATGAGGAGCCTTTTGCTGAAAAACCGACCTCGGCTGGAGTATTGTTGGCCCTGGTAGTTCCTGTGTTGACTACGGAGATGCAATTGGATGCAGCCACAGAACTATTGTCAAACAAGTAATGCCATGCCTTCAGTCAACTGCCAATCTGACAAGTGAAGTCCGATACATATGTCAAACACAAGTCAAGGAGTTAGTCACTCCGCCAAATGTTATGAAGATATTGGAGTCAGACTTTAATGAAAAAAGTGTGGAGGGTGCTCACTTCTTGCAAGAAGATCTTTGCTTCATTTCAATATTGGAGGAAGGAATTAAGATCAAGCCTGATGGGCACTGTGAAATGCCTTTGCCATTTAAAGAAGACAGGCCGAGTCTGCCAGACAACAGGAAATGTGCCGTTCATCGCCTTAAATGTTTGAGGAGGAGATTTGAGAAGTATAAACAGTACCACAAGGACTACTTAATATTCATGAACGAAACAATGACGCGTGGAGATGCTGAGAAAGTTCCTGAAGAAGAAATCAACAAGAGCCCTGTTTGGTACATCCTCATCACGGGGTGTATCACCCACAAAAACCTGGCAAGATACGCATTGTGTTTGACTGCTCAGCAAAGTTTCAAGGCGTGTCATTGAACGATCATCTGCTTACGGGCCAGAGCTGACCAATACATTGGTAGGTGTTCTCTGTCTTTTCCGCAAGGGTCCAGTAGCAATAATGTGCGACATAGAACGTATGTTTTACCAATTTCACGTAAGAGCAGAAGACCAAGACTATCTAAGGTTTCTCTGGTGGGAGAATGGGGACTACCACTGAACCATCTGTCTTTGGGATGAAAGTGCATTTGTTTGGTGCAGCCTCGTCTCCTGGCTGTGCAAACTATGGCCTCAAACACATTGCTGCACAAGGGCAAGGTCGTTTCAGTGAAGCATCCATCCGCTTCATTGAACGAAATTTTTATGTGGATGATGGGCTGACTGGTGTGTCAACGAAAGAAGAAAAACAGCTAGTCAGTGAAGCAAGACAGCATTGTAGCAATGGCAAGCTACGCATCTACAAATTTGTTTCTAACAGCCCAAAGAAGAGTGTGCTCAAACAGTAATACATCAAGACCTAGCCTTGGGAGAGTACCAAATGGAGAGAGCTCTAGGTGTTAACTGGTGCATTACCTCAGATCAGTTCAGATTCAGAATAGTGGTGAGTGAACAACCTTTCTCTAGAAGAGGAGTGTTATAAACCGTTGCCTGTCTATGACCCTCTTGGCTTTGTAGCACCGTCGTTATTGTCGGAAAGCATTTGCTGAGTGTTCCAGCTGGGCCACAGCCTCTTATGCCCAATCACATTTTGACGATGAAGTCTTCCATAGTCTTGCCACCACCTGGAGACTTTGTGAGGGAAGACCTTTATCTTCGCAAAAGATGGCATAAAGTTCAGCACTTACCCAATGAGTTTTGGTCTAGGTGGAAAAAGGAGTACATGTTAAATCTTCAAGAGGGACAAAAATGGCAAAAACACACAGAAATGCGCAGGTCAACGATATTGTGATCGTGCAAGATGACAATGCACCACGAAATGAGTGGAAACTCGCCAAGGTCACTGAAGTGTATCATGGTGAAGATGGACGTGTGAGAAAGCTGCGATTGCTGATCAGTGAATCAGCACTGGATGACAAAGGAAAGAGGCTCACAAAGCAGACTTACCTAGAACGGCCTATTCACAAGACTGTAACCCTGATTGAAGCTGAATAAAGCAGTCTTGGTTGTTGCTACCTCACTTAAACCAAGTCTTATGATTTAAGTTAGAATCTTATGTTTATTAAGTTAATAAGAAATCACCAGTGATTTGGTGGGAGTGTAGCTGCCAGCAGAGACAGTTGCATAATTTATGTTCCATAAAAGAATAGGTTTAATTTAATATAATACCACGTTTAAATATATCATAATATATTTATATTTATCTGTATTTATTTTATTTTTAAATTATGTGTTCAAGTAAATGTAAAGTATAACTGTGACGGTTTATTAACAGTCTTTCTGGCGTTGTGTTGTTTTTTTAATAATGTGCTATTCTCTGTGAGAATATTATTATTTCTGTAACTTATGTGACTTTATGTTTCATTTTAGTTCTCATGGCATGTTTGATGGCATCGAGGATGACATAATCTGACTAATAAATGCCTGTAGAGAAGAACGCCTTGTGTCCGTATCTGTTAACTGGAGAGGGAGTTACAACATGTGTCATGCTTTCATCAAGATGAGCAGTCCTTGGACCCAACCCAGCCTGCATATGGGTCACTTTCTCAAGCTCACTTGGAGTTTTTCACACTGCTTTGGTAGCAAATAGAAAGACACCTCGAGTGCCTTGATTTTTGTCTGGGATAACATTTGTTGCTGGAAAGCGATTCTTCCCCGGCCTTTAGTAAAAATGCCTGGAAATGTTCTATGGTGAAAAGTTTTGATTAAAAATTTAAATACAAGTTTAAGGTTTTTTTTTATTACATAGGCAAATTTCCACTGGAGTGTTGCAGTACAGGTGGTTGGGAAAAACATGCAGTCAGCTTGTTAGGAGATTCCTGAGACCAGTTTATACTGGTTTTAAGCCAGGACCGTGTGTAAACATATTTAAAATGTTTTTAGAAGAAATTAGCATTTGTGGTGAGGGATAGAATTCTGAACAGACAATGCAAAAAACTATTTACAACATAGCCATAAGTACTTACATTAAAACCTATAAATTAAGAATTTTACTAACTTGAATTTGCTAACTGTATACTAATTTGCTCATTAAATAAACATACTATGTGAGGTACATTCATTAATGTGTTCAAACCAGGCTCTGACATTACCTACAAGTAGCAGAGTGGTTGTCATTTGCCAAAACCATCTTAATTTGTAATAGTTTGTGGATAATGCCAATTTCTCCAATGAAAATGTATTATGACCATGCCTCCAGTAGCCCCCATTCTGTACTTTAAGACATTCTCTTTACAAACTTTTAAATGGTTTATATCAAATTGGTTTAACATATGACACTTTAATGACTGCAGTTTGATCTGTGAAAAGAAAGCAGTACTACACTAACAGAAAAAGCTGAAAGTTTATGCTAGTAAACTAGCTTTGGTTTTTGGCCTCTTCTCCCGGCCGTATTGAGGGGACCAGCACATTAGCCCAAACCGCACGATCCTATCCCAGTGGAAATGCGCTAAAAAAAATTAAACACACCGCAGGCATATGCCATATTAGTTCTTACCTTGTCATTTCCATTTGAAGCGATGGTCCAGTAGAATGGTCCCTCCTATCCAGCGATAAAACATTTAGTATGGTCAGACTTCAAAATATAAAGCACAAGTGTGTACTACACCTATGCGATAGCTTCAACGCCGCTGTACTTGGCTGCCTTTCAGTCAATAAATCCAGCAAACGCCTGGCTGACTGGACAATTTCAACTTGGTTATTCTGAAATAACAAAAATGTTTATCGCTACTATATGTGACAGACCTTCAGTAGAAATACAACAGAACAGGAGTAAAACAGTATCTAACTTAGCACCCTTGGCGCATCAGTTGCAGGTCCCGCCATGTTTGTTGTAGGTTATTACCATGGTCATCCTCCATAGCTGCAATTGTCCCCTAGTGATTACTTAACTACTAGTCTCTTTAGTGTGCTTGAGCTTTATAACATTTATTAGAAGTAACATATGTTTTTTTAAAAAAACGTCAGATATTGCATGCTAGCCTATATAAACTTTGATATCGAAAGATGAACTTACCTCAGTGTTGCGCTGTATTGCTGTGTTTACCAACGTGACCAGGTCCTCGCTGTGTGATTGGCTAGAGGATAGATCGACTCACACAATATCGATTGCAATTCCTCGGTACTCGGATGTTCCATGAACTTCTTTTACTGCGTATTTTACACTGTGAATTTCGACGGTTGAATTTGAGTGGTCGAAAACATATCTATTTAATATTTACACGGCAAATTTTTTATGTTGAATTTTGAAACTTTGGATAATATCTATTGAAATTTCTAACTTTGAAATTCAGTCACTAAAATTCAAAGACAAAAATATTCAAACGTATGTTTTCAGTGATAAAAAAAAATCAGAGTTAGAAATTCACAGGTATTTAAAATTCAAAGTCTGATGACACAAATAATCTTCCATATGTGTGCGTCTGCTTTGCTTCTCCTTGCAAGGATTAAAACCTGGCCATTGCTTGTTAAATTATAATCTGTCTCCGTGTCTCTCTGGATAAATATAAGGACATAGAAAATTCTTATAACACATCTCCTTTGTCTTTTTAACATTAAAAAAATGAAGTGGTCACACCAGTTCTTTAAATGGTGGATCTCATGCATGTACCACAGAGGACCAGTCCTTTATACAGTAGGCTTAAGATCACTGTATCATCAGAGAACTGGATTGTTGCACAGACGGCTCCTGCATTTATTTGTGTAGAGTGAAAAAAGGAAAGGAGAAGTCACACATTCCTGTGGGACACCTGTGTTAGAGTATTTGACCGTAGAGAGAACACCATTTACTTTTACTTGCTGTTGTTAAGAAAAATAAAACCATTGAATAATAAAATGATTAACATGCAAATCAGTCAATTTCTGGACCAGTAGCTGTGGTTGTACTGCCGAATAAAAGTCAACACATAAGTGTTTTATACGTGGTTGTAAATGAGCAAGTTGCAGGGGATCTTTAGCATGTTCACAATGATCTTTTCAAAACATTTCATTACAACAGATGTCAAAGCTACTGGCCTTAAGTTGTGAACAGCAGGACAAAATACTTAGGGTACAGGGATGATTACAGATTTCTTCCACAGAGCGGGACAGTGAAGCGCGATAATGATTGTTGATAAAGTTGAGCACCAAGCAGCAGTCAGTTTGGAAGCAGAAGTCCTCAGTAAGATGGCAGGATCTAGGAGCCATCTGGTCTGGCAGATTTTTTATTACAGACCTAACTATGTAAAACTATGTATGTAACCTACAGTATGTAGGGTTAATAGTTGGACAACAAAAGCAACTCCACTGGGGAGGGTCCAAGTTCTCAAAGTCATTGAGCTCATAGCTCTGGCACACACAATTTTTGGAACCTTGTTACAATTAAAGACTAACCGTTATGCTCATCGGGTTTTATCCTCAAAACAGCTGAAGCCACAGTCCAGGTTTTTTAAGCGGTACATTATATGTGTATCTGAAATGAAGGCTTTCCTGGCTTTGCATCTGTCTATGGGGCTTGTCGAGAAGCCCGAGACTGAAGATTATTGCACACAACAATGATTGTGTTTGTGCCCCTGGGCCAATGAAGGACTCAGAGCTGGAGCCTGGCCCGAGGTAAGACCTCCAGCACCAGGCTGCACCGCCTCTGCTACTCTCCCCAGCCTCTGGCCTCTCAGTCCGGGCTACACGGGCCCGGTACAGCCTGATTCTTCTTAAAAAAAAATTACATTTTCTTCCCATGGCACCCCTTGCACATGTAACTCCTTCTAGGAACGAGGAGGTCAAGCCGTAACCTGGCCCTGGGCTCAACACTGTGGGTTTGTATTTTATTTTAGCCAAAAAAGCTTGAATCAAGCACTGACTTTTACCACATCCAAGAGGGTTGTGCATTGCAACAACGCACCATCAGTAGTCCTTTTAACAAACCTGTTTACTCTTTTAGCCAAACTAACCTCGTTTGCCTCTTAACATTTGTTCTAGTGAAAAGACTGGACAAAACTAATGTGTGAAGAGAACTCCTTTCCCTCTGTCTCTGGTGGGACTGCTCTGTGCTCTGCTGCGTTTTTCTCGCTAGTGGATATATATACAGCCAGCTCCACTTGACTTAATCAGTTTCTGACCAGCTCCGCTTGACTACTAAACTAACGATATCATTTTCACAATATGGTCTGTAACCTGCTCCGCTTTGTCAGTTCTAGACTCTGAAGAGTTACCGATGATAAAGCATGCCTCTAAGGCTCTGATCAGAGGAGAGAGAGAAAAGAGACAAAACGCTGGTTCCGTGGTTTCTCTTTCTCAAAGCTTTATTTTTGGGATAACACAGTTTATACAGGTGCTGGTCATATAATTTAGAAAATCCTTAAAAGTTGATTTATTTTACTAATTCCATTAAAAAGTGGAACTTGTATATTATTCATTACACACAGACTGATATATTTCAAAAGTGTATTAATTTAAATGTTGATGATTATAATAAAATCCCAAATTCAGAAAATTGGACTATTACTTATGACCAATACAAAGGAAAGATGTTTAGAAATCTTGGCCAACTGAAAAGTATGATCATGTATTGCACTCAATACTTAGTTAGGGCTCTTTTTGCCTGAATTACGTGGCATGGAGTCGATCAGTCTGTGGCACTGTTTAGGTTGCTCTGATAGTGGCCTTCAGCTCTTCTGCATATTGCCTCATCCTTTTCACAATACCCTTCTCTCTGGGGTTAAGGTGAGGCGAGTTTGCTGGCCAAGTTAGAACAGGGATACCATGGTCCTTAAACCAGGTACTGGTTGCTTTGGCACTTGGTGCAGGTGCCGAGAAATCTGCATCTCAAAAAAGTTGGTCAGCAGCCAGAAGCATGAAGTGCTCTAAAACCTCCTGGAATACGGCTGCGTTGACCTTGTACCTCAGAAAACACAGTGGACCAACACCAGCAGATGACATGGCTCCAAAGCATCACTGACTGTGGAAACTTTACACTGGACCTCAAGCAACGTGGATTGTGTGTCTCTCCTCTCTTCCTCCAGACTCTGGGACCCTGATTTCCAAAGGAAATGCAAAATTTACTTTTGTCAGAGAACATAACTTTGGACCACTCAGCAGCAGTCCCAGGCGAGATGCTTCTGAAGCTGTCTGTTGTTCAAGAGTGGCTTGACACAAGGAAAGCGAAGCTGAAACCCATGTCTTGAATACGTCTGTGCGCAGTGGTTCTTGAAGCACTGACTCCAGCTGCAGTCCACTCTTTCTGAATCTCCCTCACGTTTTTGAATGGGTTCTGTGTCACAATCCTCTCCAGGTGTGGTTATCCCTATTGCCTGTTCACTTTTTGGGTTTATTAGCTGATTAGAGTGTGGCACCAGGGCTCTTCAATATTGAACCTTTTCACAATATTTAAATTTTCTGAGATACTGAATTTGGGATTTTCCTTGGTTAAAGAAAAGTGTTTAATGAATAAATATAATATACAAGTTTCACTTTTTGAATGGAATTAGTGAAATAAATCAACATTTTGATGATAATTATATGACCAGCACGTGTAATTTAATGTGCTCATATTTTCATGTGCCCATATGCCCTTAGTGTGTATGCATGTGGAGTGAGGGGGCTAGGAGGAATGAGACAGGAAGTAGTGGAAGTTGTACCTGTGATGCATTCCTTCCCAGTTCTACCTTTCCCATCAAAGACCTGGTGGTGGTCGAGGAAACGGCGGAGATCTCCTACAGATTGGAGCTTGAAATGGGAAGGTGTGCACATATTTTGTAAGCCTGTATAGAGAGCATTTTGCAGTATTTTATGACACATTTCAGCTTGAAGAGTATTAGACCAAAATCATATGCAGACAAGATAGTGAAGATGGTAAAATTGAGGAACTAGAGAAGCTCCCAGACGCCTACAATGAAGCAGACTTAGAGGGGATCAAGATGGAGATTAAACAAGTGGAGGCCTTGATTCAAGACCTGCAGCTTTCAATCAAAATCTGCACCAATGTCTTCAAGTCTTTGCATGTAGAGGTAAGTATACGGCCAGCTGTCACGCAGTAAATAAGGGTTTGATTCAATTAAATTGGCAATGTCCATTTGATCATTTACATGTTTATTTCAGATAACAGCCATGTTGGGCACACTGGATGCACTGGAGAAGAACTATGACAAGAACCTGGTGCTGGTGACACTGAGTACATCAAGATCCAGCTGCAGCTTGAGGAGAGTGAGAGACGCCACCAGGAAATCTTCAACCGCACATTGGTTTTTACATTGTTAGAGTCAGTAAGCCATCGTGAGCCAGCTCAATGCTCATCTAAGTTCAGGGAACACATATGGAGGGAGGGGAAAAGACTCAAGCTAATTCCAGAGCGTGAGTCCGTGTACTGGTGCTCTGGTTACTCTAGTCCAAGCATATTAGGTTAAATTAGGTTCTACACCAACTACAAATGCTTCATTCTAAGAAGCCCCTTCCTGCATCATAGCTTACTAGTTTATTTTTCACAAATATAACACAAAAACAACTAACACTGAATTATTTTAACATATTTAAAGAAAGAACAAAGAACTTTAAATTGTGAGATCTGTTTCTTTTTAAGTCATTTCTTGAAGCTATTTATAGATGTATTAGTTCTAGACTATTCCACAGTTTAACTTTCTGAACAGACAGACATGTCTGTTTGACGTTGGTTGTGATCTGAGTTTACTGAACACGAGTGTTCGTCAGGAGCAGAGTTCATCTAAAACAGGTTCTGTCTTATTTTAAACATTATTTTTGCTATTTTAAATTTGACTAAGTGATTACATTTCAGTAGGTTAGAGTTTATGAGCAGCTTGTTTGTTGGGTGAAAATAATCTCTTTTATTTAGAATAAAATGTCACCAATCCATCTTTATACAATGCCCTGATGCCATATCTTTCAGGTTTTCTTAACAGAACTTTGTGATCAATGGTGTCGAAGGCTTTCTTCAAGTCTATGAAAATTCCATTTATGGGATTTTTATTTTTTATTGTAGATGTTATTTTTTCAACCAGCTCAATTACAGCCATTTCTGTGATTCAATTTGCTTGTAAGCCATATTGATGGATTGTTTTGATATTTTATATAATTACATTTTTAGATTGGGATGACTTGGATGAAGGAGGAGACTCTGGCCCTTCTTGTGCAGGGCATTGGTGTTGTGGGCAGAGATGGAGTAGTCATCAAGATCAGTTTTGTGCCTCGACTCGGACTTGGACTTAATTTTTATTGCTCTGACTCAAACTTGGACTCCTTTATTCTCAAACACAAGGACTTGAGACTTGCCTCGGACTTGAGCACAAAGGACTCTGTTACAAATGCATGTAATTGTCTGTGTGTTCCACCTGCAGGAGGAGTGGGGGTGTGTCTGGTCTGGGCTCCTGATTGGCTGCTACCCTTTATAAGGAGGATGTTGAGGCCGGCTTCTCGCTCTGCTTCGCTCTGTGTTTCCGGCTAAGCTCCGCCTCCTGGTTGTGCTGCTGTCGATGCCAGGGGCAGCTTAGACGTTCAGCTCCTCTTTTATGTTTTCAGTTAGTACTTTTAGGTGATGGGCGAGGTGGTCCTGTTTTAACGGTTTGTTGTTTTACTTTAAGGGTTAGGATTGGTTAGGCAGGGACAGGGGAGTTAAGTCGGCACGACGGTCCAATGGCGGGCTGACTCGGCTTGTTGCCCTCTTTGTTCATTTTGTCCCACCCATCACCGCCTTTTTGTTCTCCCTTGATTCTTATTTTAAATAGACAGTTGGAGCTTTAATTGTGTATGGCTTTTTGGTTTGTCCCAAACCCTCTGTTTAATTAATAAATTGTTGATTTGTGTTGCCTTATACTTTGTGTGGTTTGACTTTATGTTCAGGTCCCTTTTGTTTAGCGGGATCGTAACATATTTGGGGCTCATTAAAGTAGACTTTCTGTCTTGTGAGTTAATGGAGTAATTCAGGTAGGACTGGCAGGTGTGTATTTTTGTGAGTAGCTTTGTTTGTTGTGTGTTAGCCTTTTGTCTTGTGGCTGACCTGATTCTGGGTTTAAACATGGAGTATAACCTGGATGAGTTTGTATCTGCTCCCACTTTGGAGGTTTTGGATCGGTGTCAAAAGATGATCTCTTGCTAGTTGCTGAACATGATGACATTGTTGTCACAAAGCAAGCTAAGAAGGCTACGTAAAGACTCAACTTTATAATGCTTTGGTAGAGCGTGGGACGTTGACACTGATACACAACAAACCTAAAGGTCCTAGAACATCTTACTCTAGTAGTACGGCAGATGAAACAGTTAGATTAAAAGAGCTAGAAGTTGAATTAGAGCGCCTTGCTTTAAAGGAAAAGGAGCTCCAATATATTAATATGTTGGAGACAAAGAAATTGGAGCAACAAACACAGATTCGCATGCGCAATTAGAGCTTGATGTTGGTCCTCGGGTCTAAGTCTGTTTTTAATTTAAGAACAGTCTTTCTGATAGAGTAACTACATATTTAAACGAAAACACAGTTGCTGATGTATCTAAAGCCGCTGTTTTGGTTAATGAATATGTCTTAACGCACAAGTCTGTCTTTTTGGAACGCCCATTGGGTTTTGGTTTTGAAAAAAATGAGCGAGCTAATGGTAATGCTAGAGACATTGAGAAAAAGGCGTGTCTGCCCTCTGAGCATGTGACGAAAATTATGTCTGGTAATGTGGAAACAAAATCTAAATATAGCTGCAAGCAGCCATGACGGGGCCAAGCACTAGGCCGGCATTCAATCTCATGCCGACATAGCCGGCAGCGTCAGACCAACGGCAGTGAGCATATAAAGACATTTCAATAAGACTTCAGTCTAAATGGCTGAAAAATCATCAATACGGTCTTTAGCACTTTGATTGAATGGTTTATCACGGTCGACCAGTAACCAAACTGATGTGTGAAACAACTAGAGTGCTCAAACTCTGCAGGCAGACTCAATGTGTTGATGGCCGGCAGCATCAGACCAATGGCAGTAAGCAGTTAAAGACATTTCAGTAAGACTTCAGTCTAAATGGCCGAAAAATCATCAATACGGTCTTTAGCACTTTTATTGAATGGTTTATCACGTCCAATCTAGAGGCAGCGCTGTAACCAAACTGATGTGTGAAACAACTAAGGTCCTCAAACTCTGCAGGCAGACTCAAGTCATGGTTGCCATAACAATTACTAAGTTTGGTTAGAATATATTAAAGCATTGCAGAGATATAGCCCGACTTTTATTTTGTGCGCACTAAGTTGATTTCATTTGCGCAGTATTCGACAACGGTTTGACGAATCAACCTTCTTTTAATAACTTTTGTCATCATAGTCTGAAGAAGATCTGGTTCAATTTTGGTGAAAATCGGACAAACGGTGTGGGAGGAGTTCAAAAAGTAGGTTTTTGAAAAAACAACATGGCAAACAGGATGTTTGTCGAATAGGACATATTTGGTATCTGTGCTCACGGCTTGATCCAGTGAACACATTAAGACCATTTGTTTTACAATAGGTTAACGTAATAAAAGTTATTAGCATATTTATTGATTTGGGTTATAACTTTTGACCACAAGGTGGCACTGCCCCAAAACTTTTGAGTACCTTCAGGGCTTGGTCGAAGACGCATACCAAGTTTCATAATGATGCGGCAATGCGTTCAAAAATATAGCACTTTTGACAATATTCATAATGGCCGACGCTCAAAATGGCCGATATGGGAAAATTTGGTATCGCAGGACTCGGCATGACGCACTGAATCTAAAGAGACCAGTTTTATGATTTTTGGCAAAAGCGTTCAGAAGATATAAGCAAATAATTCACTTTTTCATATCTCCTGACCACTAGGAGGCGCTGCGCCAAAACTCTGCAGGCATCCTCAAATCTTAGTTGCAATAACATGTACTAAGTTTGGTGAGAATATGTTAAAGCATTGCAGAGATATAGCCTGACTTTCATTTTTATGCGCATTAAGTCAATTTTATTTGCGCGGTATTTGAAAACGGTTTGACGAATCAACTTTCTTTTAATAACTTTTTGTCAGCATAGCCGGAAGATGATCTGGTTCAATTTTCGTGATAATCGGACAAACGGCCTAGGAGGAGCTCGCAAAAGTACATTTTTTAGAAAATTCAAAATGGCGGAAAAACTTTCATGGCGGAAAATGACGTCATAGGGTGCAATCGAATCGTCATGAGCTAAGGAATGAGAGGAAAAAGAATTTTAATTCTAGGCCTTACGGTTCAAAAGTTATTAACATAAACATAAGTCCGACTTTGGACAGTTGGTGGCGCTAGAGGGATTAAGGTAGACACTTCAGATTTGTCAGGATGACAGCTCACACTGTCCACTTTTAGTGTACCAAATTTCACAACTTTTTAGCATACGGTTCTATGGCCTACCATAGACTCCCATGCGGAATAATAATAAGAAGAAATCTACGAATACAATAGGGTCTACGCACCTTCGGTGCTTGGCCCCTAATGATGTCACTTGTTTCTATTGTAGACTGAGGGGTCATATAATCGCTCACTGTCAAGTGCTGAAGAACAAGAACGTTAAACCCATAGTTTTGATCAAGAGTCAGCGTAAGGAGTCGCATTTGCCTTCTGAAGCTTGTGATTACACTGACTTTAAGCCTTTTGTAATGGATGGTTTTGTTTCTTTGTCTGGACATAGTCGTAAAATCCCTGTGAAAATATTGAGGACACTCTCAGTCTTTTATCCTTGAAGGGGTTTTACTGCTGAGTGAAACCGCTATTGGTTCTAAGGTCCCTGCGCGGTTTTAACCTTCAACACATCGGTGTTCCTTTGCATAAAATTGTTCTACAGTCAGACTTATGGTGAGGGCGCTGCCGTTGGGGTGCGGCCTGGTTTGCCAATTAATGTAGTTTCTGTTATAATGGGGAACGATTTGGCAGGAGGTAAAGTGCTGATTACACCAGAGTTGACACCTGTACCTATTGTCAGCCACAGTCCAGATAAACTTGCTAAAACTATCCTGATGTGTTTACTTCTTGTGCTGTTACACGCTGCTTCAGAGCGCTGAAGTGAGTTAATTAATGATGATTTTGACTTAAGTGAAAAATTTCTGAATGGGCTTTCTTTAATGACGGTTCGTTGTGTGAAAACAAAGAAAAAATCACATCAGTTGACTCTATTATTGACACTGAACCTGTCACTATGTCAGGGCTGGATTTAGTTAAAGAACAAAAGAGAGACAATACTTTGTCAACGCTGTTTAAACAAATTGTGAGTGATGAAAATATAAATGTTTCTCGGGTTACTTTTTGAGTGACCATATTCTCATGCGAAAATGGTTATCAAGGCATTTTTCTGCTGGGATGATTGGCGGAGTGTGACCCAGATTGTTGTTCGGTGCCGCATCAAAACAAATCTTATCTCTAGCCCATGACAATCCATTTTCTGGTCATTTGTTTGTTAGAAAGACCTATGACTGAATTTTGAGGCATCTTTTATGGCCAGGCTTAAAGAAAGATGTGGCTAGTTATATCAAATTGTGTCACATGTGTCAGATTGCAAGAAAACCAAATCAAACCATACCTCCGGCTACTCTGTGTCCAATCCCAGTTGTTGGTGAGCCTTTTGAGAGGGTCTTGGTTGATTGTGTGGGTCCTCTTACGAGGATTTTCCCAAGCGTTAATACAGTTGAGCATTAAACATTGTTGCTCCAGTGCTTACCATCCGAGTCTATGTTACGCACTTACTGTTTGGAGTTCGCTAAGGACTGGGATGAGGGGATATGTGTGTTAATGTTTGCTATCAGAGACAGGAATACACTACAGGAATCTTTAGGCTTTAGTCCGTGTGACTTAGTCTTTGCACACGGTGCGTGGGCCATTGAAGCTCTTAAAATATCAGTGGTTAACAGGAGAGACAAAACAAAATCTTTTGGATTTTGTCAGTGTGTTTCGGTCTAGGCTCTGCCGTGCGTGTGAGCTGGCAAAAGAAAATCTTGAGTGTGCACAAAATAAGATGAAAGGGTGGTTTGATAAGCGGGCTGAACATGGAGAGTTCTTGCCTGGTGAAAAGGTTTTGGTTCTGTTACCGATTTCGGTTCTAGTTTACAGGATTGTTACAGTGGTCCTTATTTCAAGTTTCAAGTCTGCTTTATTGTCAATTCTTCTACAGGTACAGTACATACATACGGAGAATTGAAATTGCGTTACACTCAGACCCACACAGATAACATTAACATTAAAGCCTAAAAGCTAGATCAAATTATAAAATGTAGATACAACTGTACAATTATACACTAAGAAAATGTTAAAAAGGCATAATAAAATCAAAAATAAAGTTAAATAAAGAAAAATAAAGCGCAAGGCAAAGGCAGAGTGCAAATCATTGAAGTGAGCAACAGTGCAGATAAAAGTTTTTAGTGCAAAAACAAAAGCTTATTAAGTCTGATTGAAGCGGGCTCAAGAGCAGTTATTTAACTGACTGATGATGTAGTGGAATGATGGCAGTTCCATGGAGAATGAGGTCGTGAGCAGACCAATGCTGCACAAAGTGACTGGTGCATGTCATCATATATTAGTGTGGGTAGGGGTCATAGTTCAGTGGTGGCTGGGGTAGAAAAGGTTCGGGCGCGAGTTCAGCTCCTGACAGCCTGGTGGAGTAAGCTGTCCTTCAGTCTGCTGGTCCTCTCCTCCTGATGGCAGCAGGCTGGAGAAGCTGTGTGATGGGTGGCTGGGTCACGTGCAATGCAGAGGGCTTTGCGGATGAGACGTGTTCTGTAAATTTGCTGGAGGGAGGGAAGAGAGACACCAATGATCTTCTCAGCTGCTCTCACTATGCATTGCAGAGTCTTTCGGCAGGGCGCGTTGCAGGCGCCGTACCACACAGTGATGCAGCTCGACAGGATGCTCTCGATGGTGCCTCAGTAGAAGGTGTACATGATGGGGTGGGGCTCTGGCTCTCCTCAGTTTGCAGAGGAAGTAGAGACGCTGTTGAGATTTCTTGGCCAGTTCTGCTGTGTTTTCAGTCCAGGAGAGGTCCTCTGCGATGTGCACACCCAGGAACTTGGTGCTGTTCACTCTCTCCACAGTCGCACCGTTGATGGTCAGAGGAACATGCTGAGTGTGCGCTCTCCTGAAGTCAACAACAATCTCCTTCGTCTTCTCCACGTTCAGAGAGCTTGTTGTCACTGCTGGTGCTGGATGTGTTACTGCAACCCTTACTGCCTGAGGTAATGTTATGTTGTGAAAATGAAACTGGGTGACAGAGACTACTTGATTTTCACACCTGACCGCTGGCGTGACACACGCCTTTGCCATGTGAACATGTTAAAATCTTATTATGACCAAAATGACTCGTCCTTGGTGGTGGCAGACACTAGTCTGCAGCGTTGCTCGGGGTTGAGAACACTGAGACCCGTATTCATTTGCGGGCTTGTCGGGAGCTGTCCGGTACGGTGGCCGAGACAGCTCAACACGCTGCAAATGAAGAAAGCACCAGCAAATAAAGAAAACATCTTCATCAGTTTGACAACACGCGCGCTGCCAAAGTTCACAACACATGCAAATACAAATACGCGCTGCAAATAACACAGACCACAACGAAAATGTTTTAAGGAGACTCCTTTGAATGACGAACCCCTAATGGGACCTGCTTATTGTTTACTCGCCTGTCGCGTTGTTGTCAGTGTTGTCACTGACATATAAGGTAAGTTTTTATTTTTTTTTTCACTTTTAGATCATGATCGTATAATTGCTTTGTCGTTTGGATATTGTTGGCCTAAATATATTGTTCGTCACTCAAATGAGTCCCCTTAAAACATTTCCGTTGTGGTCTGTGTCATTTGCAGCGCGTTTTTGTATTTGCATGTGTTGTGAGGATTTGCAGCGCGCTTTTGAATTTGCAGCGCTTTTGTATTTGCATGTGTTGTGAACCTTTGCAGCGCGTGTTGTCAAACTGATGAAGATGTTTTCTTTATTTGCTGGTGCTTTCTTCATTTGCAGCGTGTTGAGCTGTCTCGGCCACCGTACCGGACAGCTCCCGACAAGCCCGCAAATGAATACGGGTCTCAGTGTTCTCCCCGAGCAACGCTGCAGACTAGTGTCTGCCACCACCAAGGACGAGTCATTTTGGTCATAATAAGATTTTAACATGTTCACATGGCAAAGGCGTGTGTCACGCCAGCGGTCAGGTGTGAAAATCAAGTAGTCTCTGTCACCCAGTTTCATTTTCACAACATAACATTACCTCAGGCAGTAAGGGTTGCAGTAACACATCCAGCACCAGCAGTGACAACAAGCTCTCTGAACGTGGAGAAGACGAAGGAGATTGTTGTTGACTTCAGGAGAGCGCACACTCAGCATGTTCCTCTGACCATCAACGGTGCGACTGTGGAGAGAGTGAACAGCACCAAGTTCCTGGGTGTGCACATCGCAGAGGACCTCTCCTGGACTGAAAACACAGCAGAACTGGCCAAGAAATCTCAACAGCGTCTCTACTTCCTCTGCAAACTGAGGAGAGCCAGAGCCCCACCCCCCATCATGTACACCTTCTACTGAGGCACCATCGAGAGCATCCTGTCGAGCTGCATCACTGTGTGGTACGGCGCCTGCAACGCGTCCTGCCGAAAGACTCTGCAATGCATAGTGAGAGCAGCTGAGAAGATCATTGGTGTCTCTCTTCCCTCCCTCCAGCACATTTACAGAACACGTCTCATCCGCAAAGTCCTCTGCATTGCACGTGACCCAGCCACCCATCACACAGCTTCTCCAGCCTGCTGCCATCAGGGAGGAGAGGACCAGCAGACTGAAGGACAGCTTACTCCACCAGGCTGTCAGGAGC
Organism: Neodontobutis hainanensis; assembly: GCA_024349245.1. Lineage (NCBI taxonomy): Eukaryota > Metazoa > Chordata > Actinopteri > Gobiiformes > Odontobutidae > Neodontobutis > Neodontobutis hainanensis. The sequence continues at coordinate 116,649 of JALDNG010000533.1, forward strand.
TGAACTCGCGCCCGAACCTTTCTACCCCAGCCACCACTGAACTATGACCCTACCCACACTAATATATGATGACATGCACCAGTCACTTTGTGCAGCATTGGTCTGCTCACGACCTCATTCTCCATGGAACTGCCATCATTCCACTACATCATCAGTCAGTTAAATAACTGCTCTTGAGCCCGCTTCAATCAGACTTAATAAGCTTTTGTTTTTGCACTAAAAACTTTTATCTGCACTGTTGCTCACTTCAATGATTTGCACTCTGCCTTTTGCCTTGCGCTTTATTTTTCTTTATTTAACTTTATTTTTGATTTTATTATGCCTTTTTAACATTTTCTTAGTGTATAATTGTACAGTTGTATCTACATTTTATAATTTGATCTAGCTTTTTTAGGCTTTAATGTTAATGTTATCTGTGTGGGTCTGAGTGTAACGCAATTTCAATTCTCCGTATGTATGTACTGTACCTGTAGAAGAATTGACAATAAAGCAGACTTGAAACTTGAAATAAGGACCACTGTAACAATCCTGTAAACTAGAACCGGAAATCGGTAACAGAACCAAAACCTTTTCACCAGGCAAGAACTCTCCATGTTCAGCCCGCTTATCAAACCACCCTTTCATCTTATTTTGTGCACACTCAAGATTTTCTTTTGCCAGCTCACACGCACGGCAGAGCCTAGACCGAACACACTGACAAAATCCAAAAGATTTTGTTTTGTCTCTCCTGTTAACCACTGATATTTTAAGAGCTTCAATGGCCCACGCACCGTGTGCAAAGACTAAGTCACACGGACTAAAGCCTAAAGATTCCTGTAGTGTATTCCTGTCTCTGATAGCAAACATTAACACACATATCCCCTCATCCCAGTCCTTAGCGAACTCCAAACAGTAAGTGCGTAACATAGACTCGGGATGGTAAGCACTGGAGCAACAATGTTTAATGCTCAACTGTATTAACGCTTGGGAAAATCCTCGTAAGAGGACCCACACAATCAACCAAGACCCTCTCAAAAGGCTCACCAACAACTGGGATTGGACACAGAGTAGCCGGAGGTATGGTTTGATTTGGTTTTCTTGCAATCTGACACATGTGACACAATTTGATATAACTAGCCACATCTTTCTTTAAGCCTGGTCATAAAAGATGCCTCAAAATTCAGTCATAGGTCTTTCTAACAAACAAATGACCAGAAAATGGATTGTCATGGGCTAGAGATAAGATTTGTTTTGATGCACGGCACCGGAACAACAATCTGGGTCACACTCCAATCATCCCAGCAGAAAAATGCCTTGATAACCATTTTCGCATGAGAATATGGTCACTCAAAAAGTAACCCCGAGAAACATTTATATTTTCATCACTCACAATTTGTTTAAACAGCGTTGACAAAGTATTGTCTCTCTTTGTTCTTTAACTAAATCCAGCCCTGACATAGTGACAGGTTCAGTGTCAATAATAGAGTCAACTGATGTGATTTTTTCTTTGTTTTCACACAACGAACCGTCATTAAAGAAAGCCCATTCAGAAATTTTTCACTTAAGTCAAAATCATCATTAATTAACTCACTTCAGCGCTCTGAAGCAGCGCGTGTAACAGCACAAGAAGTAAACACATCAGGATAGTTTTAGCAAGTTTATCTGGACTGTGGCTGACAATAGGTACAGGTGTCAACTCTGGTGTAATCAGCACTTTACCTCCTGCCAAATCGTTCCCCATTATAACAGAAACTACATTAATTGGCAAACCAGGCCGCACCCCAACGGCAGCGCCCCTCACCATAAGTCTGACTGTAGAACAATTTTATGCAAAGGAACACCGATGTGTTGAAGGTTAAAACCGACAGGGACCTTAGAACCAATAGCGGTTTCGTTACTCAGCGGTAAAACCCTTCAAGGATAAAAGACTGAGAGTGTCCTCAATATTTTCACAGGGATTTTACGACTATGTCCAGACAAAGAAACAAAACCATCCATTACAAAAGGCTTAAAGTCAGTGTAATCACAAGCTTCAGAAGGCAAATGCGACTCCTTACCCTGACTCTTGATCAAAACTATGGGTTTAACGTTCTTGTTCTTCAGCACTTGACAGTGAGCGATTATATGACCCCTCAGTCTACAATAGAAACAAGTGACATCATTAGCTTTTGTTTCCACATTACCAGACATAATTTTCGTCACATGCTCAGAGGGCAGACACGCCTTTTTCTCAATGTCTCTAGCATTACCATTAGCTCGCTCATTTTTTTCAAAACCAAAACCCAATGGGCGTTCCAAAAAGACAGACTTGTGCGTTAAGACATATTCATCAACCAAAACAGCGGCTTTAGATACATCAGCAACTGTGTTTTTGTTTAAATATGTAGTTACTCTATCAGAAAGACTGTTCTTAAATTAAAAACAGACTTAGACCCGAGGACCAACATCAAGCTCTAATTCGCGCATGCGAATCTGTGTTTGTTGCTCCAATTTCTTTGTCTCCAACATATTAATATATTGTAGCTCCTTTTCCTTTAAAGCAAGGCGCTCTAATTCAACTTCTAGCTCTTTTAATCTAACTGTTTCATCTGCCGTACTACTAGAGTAAGATGTTCTAGGACCTTTAGGTTTGTTGTGTATCAGTGTCAACGTCCCACGCTCTACCAAAGCATTATAAAGTGGAGTCTTTACCGTAGCCTTCTTAGCTTGCTTTGTGTGCCCCAGGCACCACTGAACTATGACCCCTACCCACACTAATATATGATGACATGCACCAGTCACTTTGTGCAGCATTGGTCTGCTCACGACCTCATTCTCCATGGAACTGCCATCATTCCACTACATCATCAGTCAGTTAAATAACTGCTCTTGAGCCCACTTCAATCAGACTTAATAAGCTTTTGTTTTTGCACTAAAAAACTTTTATCTGCACTGTTGCTCACTTCATTGATTTGCACACTGCCTTTTGCCTTGCGCTGCTTTATTTTAATTTATTTAACTTTATTTTTGATTTTATTATGCCTTTATTAACATTCTCTTAGTGTATAATTGTACAGTTGTATTTACACTTTATATTTTGATCTAGATTTTTTAGGCTTTAATGTTATGTTATCTGTGTGGGTCTGAGTGTAACGCAATTTCACACAAAGCTCTAATTCGCGCATGCGAATCTGTGTTTGTTGCTCCAATTTCTTTGTCTCCAACATATTCATATATTGTAGCTCCTTTTCCTTTAAAGCAAGACGCTCTAATTCAACTTCTAGCTCTTTTAATCTAACTGCTTCATCTGCCGTACTACTGGAGTAAGATGTTCTAGGACCTTTAGGTTTGTTGTGTATCAGTGTCAACGTCCCACGCTCTACCAAAGCATTATAAAGTTGAGTCTTTACCGTAGCCTTCTTAGCTTGCTTTGTGACAACAATGTCATCATGTTCAGCAACTAGCAAGAGATCATCTTTTTGACACCGATCCAAAACCTCCAAAGTGGAGCAGAAACAAACTCATCCAGGTTATACTCCATGTTTTAACCCAGAATCAGGCCAGCCACAAGACAAAGGCTAACACACAACAAACAAAGCTACTCACAAAAATACACACCTGCCAGTCCTACCTGAATTACTCCATTAACTCACAAGACAGAAAGTCTACTTTAATGAGCCCCAAATATGTTACGATCCCCGCTAAACAAAAGGGACCTGAACATAAAGTCAAACCACACAAAGTGTAAGGCAACACAAATCAACAATTTATTAATTAAACAGAGGGTTTGGGACAAACCAAAAAGCCATACACAATTAAAGCTCCAATTGTCTATTTAAAATAAGAATCAAGGGAGAACAAAAGGCGGTGATGGGTCGGACAAAATGAACAAAAGAGGGCAACAAGCCGAGTCAGCCCGCCATTGGACCGTCGCCGACTTAACTCCCTGTCCCTGCCTAACCAATCCTAACCCTTAAAGTAAAACAACAAACCGTTAAAACAGGACCACCTCGCCCATCACCTAAAAGAACTAACTGAAAACATAAAAGAGGAGCTGAACGTCTAAGCTGCCCCTGGCATCGACAGCAGCACAACCAGGAGGCGGAGCTTAGCCGGAAACACAGAGCGAAGCAGAGAGCGAGAAGCCGGCCTCAACATCCTCCTTATAAAGGGTAGCAGCCAATCAGGAGCCCAGACCAGACACACCCCCACTCCTCCTGCAGGTGGAACACACAGACATTTACATGCATTTGAAACAGAGTCCTTTGTGCTCAAGTCCGAGGCAAGTCTCAAGTCCTTGTGTTTGAGAATAAAGGAGTCCAAGTTTGAGTCAGAGCAATAAAAAATTAAGTCCAAGTCCGAGTCGAGGCACAAAACTGATCTTGATGACTACTCCATCTCTGCCCACAACACCAATGCCCTGCACAAGAAGGGCCAGAGTCGCCTCCTCCTTCATCCAAGTCATCCCAATCTAAAAATGTAATTATATAAAATATCAAAACAATCCATCAATATGGCTTACAAGCAAATTGAATCACAGAAATGGCTGTAATTGAGCTGGTTGAAAAAAATAACATCTACAATAAAAAATAAAAATCCCATAAATGGAATTTTCATAGACTTGAAGAAAGCCTTCGACACCATTGATCACAAAGTTCTGTTAAGAAAACCTAAAAGATATGGCATCAGGCATTGTATAAAGATGGATTGGTGACATTTTATTCTAAATAAAAGAGATTATTTTCACCCAACAAACAAGCTGCTCATAAACTCTAACTTACTGAAATGTAATCACTTAGTCAAATTTAAAATAGCAAAAATAATGTTTAAAATAAGACAGAACCTGTTTTAGATGAACTCTGCTCCTGACGAACACTCGTGTTCAGTAAACTCAGATCACAACCAACGTCAAACAGACATGTCTGTCTGTTCAGAAAGTTAAACTGTGGAATAGTCTAGAACTAATACATCTATAAATAGCTTCAAGAAATGACTTAAAAAGAAACAGATCTCACAATTTAAAGTTCTTTGTTCTTTCTTTAAATATGTTAAAATAATTCAGTGTTAGTTGTTTTTGTGTTATATTTGTGAAAAATAAACTAGTAAGCTATGATGCAGGAAGGGGCTTCTTAGAATGAAGCATTTGTAGTTGGTGTAGAACCTAATTTAACCTAATATGCTTGGACTAGAGTAACCAGAGCACCAGTACACGGACTCACGCTCCATATGTGTTCCCTGAACTTAGATGAGCATTGAGCTGGCTCACGATGGCTTACTGACTCTAACAATGCAAAAACCAATGTGCGGTTGAAGATTTCCTGGTGGCGTCTCTCACTCTCCTCAAGCTGCAGCTGGATCTTGATGTACTCAGTGTCACCAGCACCAGGTTCTTGTCATAGTTCTTCTCCAGTGCATCCAGTGTGCCCAACATGGCTGTTATCTGAAATAAACATTTAAATGATCAAATGGACATTGCCAATTTAATTGAATCAAACCCTTATTTACTGCGTGACAGCTGGCCGTATACTTACCTCTACATGTAAAGACTTGAAGACATTGGTGCAGATTTTGATTGAAAGCTGCAGGTCTTGAATCAAGGCCTCCACTTGTTTAATCTCCATCTTGATCCTCTAAGTCTGCTTCATTGTAGGCGTCTGGGAGCTTCTCTAGTTCCTCAATTTTACCATCTTCACTATCTTGTCTGCATATGATTTTGGTCAAATACTCTTCAAGCTGAAATGTGTCATAAAATACTGCAAAATGCTCTCTATACAGGCTTACAAAATATGTGCACACCTTCCCATTTCAAGCTCCAATCTGTAGGAGATCTCCGCGTTTCCTCGACCACCACCAGGTCTTTGATGGGAAAGGTAGAACTGGGAAGGAATGCATCACCGGTACAACTTCCACTACTTCCTGTCTCATTCCTCTAGCCCCCTCACTCCACATGCATACACACTAAGGGCGCATATGGGCACATGAAAATATGAGCACATTAAATTACAGGTGCTGGTCATATAATTATCATCAAAATGTTGATTTATTTCACTAATTCCATTCAAAAGTGAAACTTGTATATTATATTTATTCATTAAACACTTTTCTTTAACCAAGGAAAATACCAAATTCAGTATCTCAGAAAATTTAAATATTGTGAAAAGGTTCAATATTGAAGAGCCCTGGTGCCACACTCTAATCAGCTAATAAACCCAAAAAGTGAACAGGCAATAGGGATAACCGCACCTGGAGAGGATTGTGACACAAAACCCATTCAAAACGTGAGGGAGATTCAGAAAGAGTGGACTGCAGCTGGAGTCAGTGCTTCAAGAACCACTGCGCACAGACGTATTCAAGACATGGGTTTCAGCTTCGCTTTCCTTGTGTCAAGCCACTCTTGAACAACAGACAGCTTCAGAAGCATCTCGCCTGGGACTGCTGCTGAGTGGTCCAAAGTTATGTTCTCTGACGAAAGTAAATTTTGCATTTCCTTTGGAAATCAGGGTCCCAGAGTCTGGAGGAAGAGAGGATAGACACACAATCCACGTTGCTTGAGGTCCAGTGTAAAGTTTCCACAGTCAGTGATGCTTTGGAGCCATGTCATCTGCTGGTGTTGGTCCACTGTGTTTTCTGAGGTACAAGGTCAACGCAGCCGTATTCCAGGAGGTTTTAGAGCACTTCATGCTTCTGGCTGCTGACCAACTTTTTGAGATGCAGATTTCTCGGCACCTGCACCAAGTGCCAAAGCAACCAGTACCTGGTTTAAGGACCATGGTATCCCTGTTCTAACTTGGCCAGCAAACTCGCCTCACCTTAACCCCAGAGAGAAGGGTATTGTGAAAAGGATGAGGCAATATGCAGAAGAGCTGAAGGCCACTATCAGAGCAACCTAAACAGTGCCACAGACTGATCGACTCCATGCCACGCCGCATTGCTGCAGTAATTCAGGCAAAAAGAGCCCTAACTAAGTATTGAGTGCTATACATGATCATACTTTTCAGTTGGCCAAAATTTCTAAACATCTTTCCTTTGTATTGGTCATAAGTAATATTCAAATTTTCTGAATTTGGGATTTTATTATAATCATCAACATTTAAATTAATACACTTTTGAAATATATCAGTCTGTGTGTAATGAATAATATACAAGTTCCACTTTTTAATGGAATTAGTAAAATAAATCAACTTTTTAAGGATTTTCTAAATTATATGACCAGCACCTGTATAAACTGTGTTATCCCAAAGATAAAGCTTTGAGAAAGAGAAACCACGGAACCAGCGTTTTGTCTCTTTTCTCTCTCTCCCTCTGATCAAAGCCTTAGAGGCATGCTTTATCATCGGTAACCCTTCAGAGTCTAGAACTGACATAGCGGAGCAGGTTACAGACCATATTGTGAAAATGATATCGTTAGTTTAGTAGTCAAGCGGAGCTGGTCAGAAACTGATTAAGTCAAGTGGAGCTGGCTGTATATATATCCACTAGCGAGAGAAAAACGCAGCAGAGCACAGAGCAGTCCCACCAGAGACAGAGGGAAAGGAGTTCTCTTCACACATTAGTTTTGTCCAGTCTTTTCACTAGAACAAATGTTAAGAGGCAAACGAGGTTAGTTTGGCTAAAAGAGTCAACAGGTTTGTTAAAAGAACTACTGATGGTGCGTTGTTGCAATGCACAACCCTCTTGGATGTGGTAAAAGTCAGTGCTTGATTCAAGCTTTTTGGCTAAAATAAAAT
>JALDNG010000534.1:0-126243 GCA_024349245.1 Neodontobutis hainanensis
TTGCTGAAAACCGTTTCGTTGTTCGTGATTTAGTCAATAGGGAATATTTGTCGAAAAGAAGATATTTCTATTTTAATCGTTGCAATAAAAACGTTTTCGTCGGTATTGCAGACTGTATGATGATCGAATGAATGACGAATTGCTATCTTGAGTACAAAACTTTTTATAAGTCAGTGAAAATTTATGTGTAATTCATAGATTGAGATAATAAAAATTGATGTATATTAGTACATAAAATGTTGCATGTACAATTTCAGAGATAGAGGGAAGTTAAGGTTATGTACTCAATAGATACGGAAAGATTGCCAATGACTTGGCCGACTAAGAATTTTGCTAATTGCTTCATTATTCATAATTTAAGGTTACTTTTGAAATTTTGATGAGACTTTTTGGGTCAAAAATTTAGAAACTCCGAAAGTATTCGGCCCTGTTAATCAAAATCGAACATTTGAAGGGGAAAATTTGTAAAATATTCAAAGTGGAAAAAATGTAAGCCATGCGTACTTCGTGTTTAAAATAGTAATTATGGCTTACAGCGCATTAGTTAATAAATTGATACGTATGACTCTATTTGGGATTATTTTAACTGGATTCCAATCAACAACTCTATTTATCCATCCCTCTCATTCATCCTACGTTTGAAAAGTCGTTGGGTGATTACGAAATAAAAACATGAGTTTTCATGGAAAAGTCCATTAAATTTAAAATACTTTTTTCAGATTTAGAATAATTATCAATCAATTATTCAGAATCAAGTCGAAAGTTATATCAAACGGATAAAATTTTAATTTTTAATCATAAAAAATGTAAATCGTGAATTTGGATGACATTATTTAAAATCACCAATAAAAAGGATGTATGAAAATACATTGGTAGATGTTTCTGTAAATGTACCGTGAAGTATTTAACTCGTTCATTTTTAAAAGGCTAAATTCCCCATCGGTGAAAAGACAGATATTGCCGTAGCTAGAAGTCGTAAGTGCTCGTAATTGTTGATATAGTATCAAAATGGCCTTGAAGAACAGACCTAAAATATATTTCTTTTTTTAGTTGACCGAAATACAAAATGTTTATATTTCGATATTTCTACAACTCCCTCGTTCGTGGGCATTTTAAAACCTATTTCTTTTTGTGGTAATATAAGTATCATGAGCATTATTTGTAAAATATCCATAAACATAAACTTGAAAGTTACACATTTCCCTGATGAAATATAGTTCTTTGAGGTGAAGGTTGATTGATTCGATTTAAATTTCTTATCGTTTCAGGGATTTTCCTGTTTTTTTATTTTATCGTAATCTGAATGAATAGTTTCCAGGTTTGAGTTGAAATTACAACACCAGAGCCAATTTCCTACATTTATATCGATATGATATTCATCTTCAATTCTATTTCTGACCATATTTAATTGATCAATTTGCCCCTTAAAATGATCTCAAAAATTCTGCTAAAGATGAACCACAACCAATAAATAGAAAATGGACAATTGAAAAATCAATAGTTACAGATAGATGACTGACGAACTTTATTCTAATAAGATATGAATCACGCGCAAAATACAAACAAGATAATATTTTGCATTTTATCATCCCAACTAAAATGGTCACAAGTTGAGAACTAGGTGGAGTGGAATTTTATACTTACTCAATTTAATGGAATATGAAGATCTAACACATTAAAAATAGCAAATTATTGTCAATATCAGCCTGGGTAAGAATCTTGAAATTTCGTGCATTTCAACAATTATAAAAATACTGTCGCGAATTCATGCAATAAATAACTGAGTATGAAATGATCTATAAATCGCCTGTGTTTTAATCAAAATTTGGAATCAGCGGTAAATGAAAAATCGAATATCAATCTTTTAAAATTTCTTTTTATATGAATTTTCTTTTAACTTAAAAAAATCAATAATATCATAAAAATTAAGTTAGATTTAAGGTTAAAATAAAATATTCATCACACAATGGGAAGAATTCATTGACTTACAGTTGGATAAATCACTTATAGTACAATTCGAGGCTCATTCCATCTTTTATTTCATCTGAGTTTACTTTAAATTTGTTACAATCTTCAAGAGAAATATGATCCTTGTAAATTATGTACCATTTCTTAAGAATTATGTTTTCGTGGCGTGTTCCAGTCTGAGCAGCTACCAATTTTTTCAAATCGCCTACAGTATCCTTAGGACTATTTTATCACAAAATTTTTACTTGCATTTGACTCTAATTTTCTTTCCAAGGCGGTCATTGCAGATTACCTCGATCATCGCTGTTCGTTTCAATTCGCAACAATTCGGGCTGGCTTTACGAAATGTTTTCACTTTGATAAATCAAGTGAAATTTTGTATTTTTAGGAATAATATTTTTTTTAATCTTATAATAACTTTAGAGTTCAAAGGCTCAAATATTCGCATCAGTGATACGTGAGCCACCGATAAGATTCACTTATCTTATTAAGTTTTGCATCACGCAACCTCCTTGAAACATGGAATAAATCAAAGAAAATACTGTTTGCTATATTTTTAAATAAATTTCTCTTGTTTACATTTATAATTAAGGGTTTTCCAGGAAATGGACCTGTCTGATTCCAATTTAAAGTTGTGTTGAGCGAAAAACTTTTCATTTCTAGAATCAAGTTGTCTTGTCCCATCTATTCATATACCTGCTTCGTGAATTTCATAACTCACATTAATTCGTGATTTTATATCGTAAACATATGGATTCATAGGTTATCGGTTTTCCAATGAAATTAACTCTTTATTAAATCACAGAATATGAGGAACTTTCGTATTTTAAAACAGCCAAAAGATATATTTTTAAATTTTATTAGTATAAAGTTTGTTATGGGGTGTTGTTTGAGGAATAGCTAGGAGAAAACAAATACGGCGCGACATCATACATCGTTCTTCATAAGAACGATAAAAGTACTCACACGTTAACCTCCTCATTTTCATCAAAATCCTGCTTATCTTTTCATTTTATTCATCAGTGTTTAGAGTAAATTATCCAGGATCTTTATCGTGATTTTTTAAGCATCCTAAATTATTCAAACTAATTCATTCAGCTTAGATGATTTTAAATTGATGATTTTTTCGGACGAATTATTTTCTATTTTGTAACTAATTTTGGTTAATTATACGAAAGAAAATACGAAATTATCTGTCTAAGCATGCAGTCTTATTAGTTTTTTATGATAAAGCAATCATTTAAAAATGGAGAAAATTCCCCAAGACGAAATTCGAAAGGTATCAACTTCGACTCGAGGCTTCTAAAAATTGAATATTTAGATAATCTGTTTTGAAATTTTCTCATTATAATTTTCCCACAAGAAAAACGTTCCGATGATAGTTTCGATACCTATTTAGTGTGACTCAAGGATACAGAAAGTTTTTCTTTTCTCTCTTAGATTTATTTTAAACAATTTTTATTTGCGGGCGTGAATACATTGAATTTTTTGTGTAGAAATGATGCCAGAATTTGAAAAATATAAATGCGGCTGCAATCTCAGAAGCTGTTCAATATAAAATTTATTAATATGCAAAAGCATAAATTAATTAGGAATCCCATTACTAATCTTAAATTTGAAAAAATACCGCTCATCAAAAATTTCACATCTATTGGAAAATTAACACGTTCATTCCTCGAATGACCGAATTCGGAATGCCCGTTTATTTTGCTTACCTAAACACTAAAGACATAAGAAGAGCAACTTCCCAAAACCCTATAACGCCAGGCCTTAAAATTCCAATAGGAGTGGGAAACTTTTGGCATACAGAGGAAAATTCCAGTTTACTACGACATTAATTTGTCTATCTTGGCGTGGTCATATGGCTAAGTAAATTGGTCAAAACTTATCAAACCTGGCTTAACCGATTTTCATACATACACAATGACTCTCTTTGTAAAATTTACGCACTAGTTTCACAAAGTCTAATAAACAAATAAATAAAACACAAATGGAGGGTACATCTATAAAATAACAAAATTATTGAGACAATCTGTCAGGCCAATTAAATATTTATCGTCAAATAGATCATAATTTTTCAATATTTTTGGCGTTTATTGATAAATAATTGTAATATATTTATGTAATCGTAGCTGACGCATGACCGTTTTAGTATTTTTATTGAAGAGAGTTTGAGTAGTAATAAAAATTTGTTAACGGGACTGTTCGGAATCAATATGGAAGTCTGGAGAATTTATGTGTTCTTAAACTCCAAAAAGGCGAAAAGTTCTGATCCCTCACAAGTGTAAGAAATAATAGTTTTAAAACATGAAATGAATATCATATGCGATGAAAAAAATATGATTAGATATTGCCGGCAGTATTTTTTATGAGACCTTCGTCGACCTATTGTTTCTTCTTTGAAATGTTATGATTTATCATAATTTTTTGGAGAACGCCGAAGGATAAAAAATGAATGGAGTAATGCTATCCGTCCTATCGATCGTTACAGAATTAAGTTCTACATTTTAAAATTTCTTTTTAAAGAGATGAATCATAGCTGGTTTAACTTATCACCTGCAACTAAGAAATAATATTTATCAAACGTTCTCACCGTGACAAAATTTGTTTTGCCAGAAATAAAGCCCCTTTAAAAGTATTTGATAACATCCATCAATCAATCTAGGATCGAATCAATAAACTAAATCGAGATAGAAGAATTAACTGTAAACATAAACCTTTTTAAATTATGGAATGTTGTGCTCTCTCGTTTTCATCGGAACGTGAGACACCAGTCTGTAACTAGACGTCACTTTTGCGATATTATCGGATGTTTCAAATGAGATTTTCGAAGTTACTAAATTGCTCTTGAGAATGAAAAACGTGGAAGATTTAAATGTTTACGCGCTTTCTTGTTTATGATAATTCACCGCCTGGTTTTGAGGTTCTGAGACTATTTTTCATTTAAGGCCATGTTCGAAACTGGACCATTTCTTTCCATGTTTTATTGTTTCAATTAAAACTTATTTCTAAATTAAGAGCTGCAGATATTCGACGAAATTTAAAAGCGCGGGATCATCAGAGAATAGTAAATGGTTAAATTCGACGAGAAATTCGGTCAAATTAAATATTATATCATCAGATTTTTCAATTGTATCTTCAGTTTTGATTTCATAAAAATTTAGCATTACATTAATGTTTGGATCGGTACCGTGTATTCAACACTACATAGAAGTTCTTTTCGCAACAGTCTTACAATTTTTCATTTGAAGATATGTATAATTTTGAATTTAGGGAATTATTGTAATTTACCAATCTTTTCAAATTCTGTTTTAGCCCTACTTGCATCGTACAATAATTTCCTTTAAATAATTCCAAACAAAGCAAAAATAATGAGCGTATTATGGATTTCGCGACGAATCACATTTCAATGGAAGTAAACCGAACATTAACGATTCATTGTCGTCCATTTTTAGTGAAAATAATCAAGAATATTATTGTGAAGTTATATTATGACTGGTAGTAGCCGTTTTTACTGTGCTCAAGTTAGATTTGTACCAAAGAAGAACCTCACTGTTATGGTTACAGTGGACCATTCGATATTTAATTCAACAAAAATAAAATAATATCAATCAAATAAAAACTTTATAAAGGTTAGAAATAAAATTAAAATCTCTTTTATATTCTCCACGGTTGCGTAAAAGCAGAAAATTTGGAAATAAGTATTTGCATGTGATTGGAAAAAATGCGTTTCCATTTAGATCTGAGATTGAGACTTTACTTTTTTTAACTCAAAGGAAGGTCGTTTCGCTTGGAACGAGCACCTGTACCTTGAACGTTTAATGAACACAGTTTTTAAAATGTATCATTTCATGTAAACTTTAATGACACTGTTATGTGTGATAAACATCAGAACTTTAAGATCACCCTTAAATGTTCTGAATGCCTCTTCGGATGCTGAGCTTTCAATAAACACCAAAACCAGTTTTCTTTAAAAACTAAATATGTTTATTTGTATACTTATTGTCAATCAAATGGAGTGTTATTAGACCCTGTTTTGATTCAACCAATCATTGATTATCCAACTCTTACAAGTTAAAATTATTGTCAATAATTAATGGGATTAACCGATTACAGTCGTCGTTTTATGAAAAAAAATTCCCGCAATTTCAAGGTCATTACATAGCCTAAATATGTGAAATGACAAATTTGATTTCGAAAAATAATGCTTTATAATTTATTTTATCCTCAAAGAATGCTGTAAAATTCCTCTGATCCTGACTTATCCTTCTCAATAGATTGAATTCAAAGAGTATATTCATTGAAGCAATGAAGCTACTGTGGCAATACTTTTTCAATCATGGTAATACATCGAGTAAGTATAAATTGTATTAAAACTTTCTGATGCTGGCATTCTACGTGAGTTGTTATGCTCAAGTATCATCTATGCAGTGAACCAATTTATACAGTACCTTCGTCAATGAAATTTACGTTATATAGTGATCCCTAGCTATTTAAACTGGTGCTTAATTTCTAAAGAAGGAATGGTTGAGTTGGCATGGGGATACTGTAATAACATAGATACAATTTAAAGATAAAATATAGGAAAGGCAATGATCACGTGAATGTTGAGATACTTTCAAGAATCCATTTTTTACTGAAATGCGTGCGGGCGGTATCAGAATAAGGCGTAAAATTTTTCAAAACATGACAACGAAGAAATAAGGTTAGTTTGTGAATCGAAAAAAAATAAATGCTTTAGGTGGCTAGATTATACCATTAGCGCGGTTATTCAGAGGTATAGACAGTTAATAAAAAAATTGTTATAAATATGCCAAGGATAAGAGAATAACACTGGTTGTTGTGATATAATACCTAAGACATTCACATAAAAATTTTGAAAAATAATGAGCTAATGGCTTTTAAAAATATTTATCTTAATATTGTGACAGGTATCAAAGAATTCAATCAAAAATTGTATATTATCCTCTAACCATCATCATGTTGAGTATTTAACCTTGAGGATAACTTTCGCTTTATATGATATAACTCATACAATATAAGCAATTTTGATATATATTAAACGTTTATGACTACTTCACCACGAGGTTTGTCACACCACCAAGGTAAAATTTAAAAGGTAGAATGCATTACTGAGAAATTGACTAGTGTATTTTTACGGCTCGAACTCACCAGTGGAATTTATTATGATCAAGGTAGAAACTTCGAATCGTGTGTTTTTAAAAGTTTTGCAAATCCTTTGAAATAAAAAACATCGCCGCGCCTCATATCCGCGAAAAACAAATTTGGTTTTTTTTCTAACCGATCAAAATTATCGGAAATTTTGCGATGGAAAAAGATGGCGTTATTTTTTAATTTTTACCTTTTTTAAAGTTCTTCAGAGAATTCACCCACTCAAATTTTCGCTAAGGAGGCAGTATTTGGTAAAAAACCTGAAACTTGGAGATGGAGGTTGTGGACAGTGTTTATGGTTTTTGGCAGGGTAAGGACATTAAAATCCAAAGCTTAAACATTTATTACATTGTTTCATGTTTGATAAAAGGTTCGGTCAAGGAAGAAAACATTATTATAATACACGAGACCACGCTCTAAAGACCGACCGTATCTTATTAAAATTAAAACAAAAGGTTACGTTAACTTGTAAAATCTATCAATCATGTAATAATGGTTGTGTAGGGTATAAAAATATAAATAACACCAAAATAATATTCAATGGGAATAACAATACAAAAAATATGATGGCTTAAGGTGTGGTTAACTCTGATTCGATTTACATTAAAAAAATAGAAAGGATACAATAATAACTGGGTTTTCTCAGGGTTGCATATTTCAATGAAGGGATAATTTATCGAGCGTAGTGAAGATGATTTTTGAAAGATTTTTTGGTTTTAAACGATATAGACCATGCACCTAGAGGATGAATGTGATCTGGAGGTAAATAATCGTACGCGCCAGGCATTATTATCATTTATGAGTAAGAATCTCGTTTGAATAATTATCGTATAACAAGATTTTTTACCTTTATCAATTCAGTGAACAGCGTAGAGCATATATTCTTTCAGAATGGCTGAATTTTATTTACGCATGCTTGAGAGTTTTAAAACACCCACCCATTATTATCCTGACCTTAATGGACGATTGCCTCCTTTATGGTTTAATTTTTATCAAACTTTTTTTTTAAATTGGAAGTGTTCGCAATTTAAATTTAAACGACAAAAAAGTTTGATTCAGCTTATGTTTATTTTTTTGTATTTTGGAAATTTTCAAAATTTAATAAAGTTCAAACAATTTTTGTCTGAAAAAAATCTTAAGGTGTGTCATATGTTTATTTTTGTGAAATTCAATGCAGAAACACTTGTCATAATAATTATCGTGTTTAATCCGATTATAAACTAGCTCCTGTTTTTCACCAATAAATCTGTAAATAGTTGCGAAAATAAATTAGTTAAACCTTTCAATGATCTTTTAAAATTGGTGGGTAAAATGAAATATTTAAAGCATGGTTTTGTCAAACTTCAACGTATTTGTTGATCAACGAGAGTCTTCGATAGTTTCCGATTAAATATTTAACATCACCGCATTGAGAAAACAATATCTAGTTTATATATGTCTTTGTCGAATGAGGAAAAGACAGTAGACAGTGGAAACGTTTCAAAAGAGCAGTAATTTTAATTTTAAATTTAGTTCTAGAGATACTGAACAAGTAAAAGAACAGTTTGTACAAGATCAAACAAAAGAAACGTTTCTATTTTGTTGATTTACAGAAAATTAACAGATGAAAGTAATTTTAACTCGAAACGTATTTGTACCAGCAGTGAAGGGTCTTTATTGCAAGACCAACCCTCTTCAGATAAATCGTACGCTTATTAAAAAGATAGGTATGGGTGTTTGGTTGATTTTGAATATGAAGTCAACAAATTAAAAGATGTTTTCTCTTTTATGTCCAGGAAATCGAACTTCTTAAAAAAAAACTTTTGAAAGCCAGACAAGAGCGCGATCTCGTTATGGCTGAAATGACTGACCTATCTGGATCACTCTACATAGTTACCTTTCAGCGAATAACTCAGGAATCGAGCAAAATCATAGATACTGCAGTTAGAGAGAAAGAAGAAGCTTTAAATAGCTTAGAAGAAGCAAAACAACGTGTTTTACATTTTATGTTCATAGAAAGGAAGAGGCTCTGAGGTGTCAAAATTTCGAACTTTTGAACATCATTGAAAAAATTTCAGTATTTGTGGTATTATATCAGAATGAACCCTCATCAAAAAAAGATGTTTTTAAATTAAGAAAAGATCGCCCTGTCACCCCACCATCGGCGATCATAGACACCCATTTAGGCTATGAAATATACCGCGCCACTTTGCAGGTTCTTAGGTTTACAAATAAAAGTACGAAATAAACGAGCTTCACTTTAATGAATTCACATCCTGGATTAAAAGTAATTGCATTTCTGAGTCGCTTTTTATCAAACGTATTATTGTAGAAGACGTATTTCCGTGCCTAACCTTTGCAAATTCTGACGTTATAATTAAATTTTATTCAGTTGGAAAAAATTGCGCGTGAGTACATGGGAATTAATTTGGGTATTCCTACAATTTCATCTTCTGTTACTTCTCAAAAGTATGAAGGAAGCTAATCTAGATCGTGTGATTTTATGTTCATATTGCCTCCATTTTGTTATAAAGTTTCATTTGATTCAGACACAACGTATTACGCATGTCCATTTGTACGTAATGTCGTATTGCAATTTTTCCTAATTCAGCTTTTTTCGCTAAAAGAATTTTATGAATACATTCATAATGTGCGAAAACAGTTAGTTATAGCTTCTCGTAGTTTATTTATTGATATCAGCCATAAATATATACCAGGAATTGATCAGACTTCGGATGCAAGTTTATTTTGCAAGATTTGGCTTTAGTCCCACTTTTTAAGGTCAAATTAATAACAAATTATTGTATTTTGTATTTTATAAATCAATATCAACATATCCATTCTAGAATACCTCATCGCAAGCTTTTATGTATGGCTAGAGAATGCAGATTTGATCCTCAGGATTTATGTTGGGAAAAACAGGTTTTTTGAAATCATAATGGCATATTATCCATTAAAGCGATAAACGCCAAAATGAATGTAGTTGATGACGTTTATATTGGTTTTTAACTGTCTGGCGTTATTTATTTTCCAGAGAAATAGCGGTTCCTCAATCTTTTGAAGGTTATAAATTAGTATTTACTATTCCTCCGCATCGCTCTCCATCTTTTTTATTCAATATTTGGTAAATTTAACCCGATTGAGTCTTTTAATTGTCTTGTGTTTAGACAACTAATTTTTATCAATCTTTTTAATCTTCTGAATTATTTATATTTTTAATTTGTTATAAAATAAAGATGCCGTAAACCTTTGTTAATGATGAAATCTTCATATTCGAAGCGTTTCAATTGTATTGAGAATTTAATTTCATATTTTTCCTGAGTATTATTTGGGTAAAAAATATAATATCAAATGATTCAAGTTTTTTTATCTTTGTAGTGGATATACAAGTGGAATAGAATATTATCATCGAGAGTTTAGCGCTTCTTACAGAGAGAAAGCTTCGGTCGTTGTGAATGTCTCACTCCCAAATGGTTCACGAATCTTTGGATCATCCTTTCTTTTAAGAATATTTCAAAACATATATTATTTATCGTCCACTTTTCGTTAAAAGTAATCTTTCCTTCGTTAATTTTAACATTAGTAGTA
This sequence comes from Neodontobutis hainanensis, assembly GCA_024349245.1. Taxonomy (NCBI): domain Eukaryota; kingdom Metazoa; phylum Chordata; class Actinopteri; order Gobiiformes; family Odontobutidae; genus Neodontobutis; species Neodontobutis hainanensis. The sequence continues at coordinate 10,708 of JALDNG010000534.1, forward strand.
TATATTGTCCGATTATTTGTATAACGTGTTTTTAATTACCATATTTTATTAGCTTTTCGGGTCAGGTTGTGCGTTTCTATTCTGATGGTTTAAGGAATATACCGTCCAGCCTTTGTTACGTGGACCATTGTGGCCGGACAACAGTGGCGTCAGCGGAAGGTTTGACATGATAGAGAGGTTTCAAGCGTTTTTAACTTAAATCATGAATAAGGGGGATGGTTGAAGGATGAAACTTAAGTAAAACAACCAATGCTTTTTATTTTGGAACTATAAAGGAACATATTTAATAGAGAAGAATGTTAGGGTCTTGGAAAGAAATAGTATACATTTTGGTGCGAATGACCCCGAAAAGATACGAGTACGGCTTACAATCTTTAGCATCTTTCTACTATAGCTCAAATACATAATCTGAAAAGGAGTAGAAAATATCAAACCTAACAACGACATCTCGCAGGTATTATGATAAATAAAATCGTTTTATTGAACTCTTTTTTTTGTTTTTAAAAGATACCTGGCACTAATATCATCAAGTCGATTGCGTAATTTTAATGTATTCGAATCATTCATCATATTCTCAACAAAATTACAAAAATATTAAAAAATTTAAAGGATTCTCTACTTAAAATTATTGCTGGATCATTTTTTGGCATCATCATAAATATGATTGTGTGGTAGTTTAACTATAGATTCTACTTTCCCCTCTGAAGTCATCTCCCAACTCATAGTTAGTTGTTGATCGACGGCAACATAATCATAAAATTCAACATATTTTTTTTATTTAACTTAAACTTTTAAATGGCTGCAAATCTGAGAATAATTCGTGTAAAACTAATTTTGGCTCGAAAATTCGCGATTCCTTATATTCTTGCCAACAATATTTGGCCATTCCATGAAGAAGTTCTCCAATTTTAGTTGTATCGTGGCTCGTGATCTGTTTGAACCATGTAAACAGTTTGCTAAGGAGCCCCATATTGTGTAGTTTTTATTTTTTCCAGTTTTTGGCAATCCTAGCCTGTGAATACATCATAAATATCTTTTCTTTATTTATCATGCCATTTATAGATTTACGAAATACTTCCAACATATTTTCTTACTCTTTTGAAGTGAGCTTCCAACCTGCAAATTTAATTATATTTTTACTATCTCTCCATCTCAGCCTGCGTCTTTTAGATTTCTGTGGTAGCACTTTAAGACGGGTTAGATAGATATCTTTTATTAGTTTTTTAACATTAAAATAAAATAACATTTCACTTCATATTTTGCAAATTTCATTTTCGCTCTCGACAGATTAAAATTGCTCTCTTTTTTAACTTTCGATATGAGGAGGTAAAATTTTCGCCACAACCTCATTTGGAGTTTAAAAAGTGACGTCGTAGAGAGGTAACGATATAGGGAAGTACGACTGTATATCGAGTCATTTATCGCATTCCCGAAATGGATTACGTTCAAATACACCTCAAACTACGAATAAAATAACCAAAAATATTTGGCCATTTAGAGTTCAGAAAGAGGACTTATTTAAACAAATGTATATCTCAAAATATCTCTGAATTCTGGGAATATTTTTGTATATATAGGACGTTTGTTAACAAACAGCTTTTCTTAAATGAAGTCTCTCCTTTTTGCCATCGTATACTTAGATAAGACGTTTTAAACTTCTATGTTCACGTACAAATAAGGAGTAGTGTCAGTCTGCATATACAACGCGCATGCACAAATTAGTGGTAATTTCAATTAATTCTTTTTCTTTTCAATTTTTTGTCATTTATGGTTAGCTATTATTTAAAAATTTTGATCCACGCTTCTTTCGAAATTAGAAAGTTTTATAGGTGCGTAGAGTATAGTCAATGTAGGTAAACTAAAAAAGTTATCAATGAGGAAGTAAGTTTAGTTTACTATTTTTCGGATTTTCTACCTTAATTGTCAATCTTTTCAGAAATAGTTAAAACCATCCTGAGTAAAAAAAATCATGTGGCATTGTCGACTCAATCATTAGAAATGAGATTTTCATAACCTATATACGGTACATATTCCTTTCAGTATATATTAAAATGATTTAATTGTGGTAATGGAAGTATAATAAAACAATTTATTGTTGCTACGGACCCACGTCCTCAGACTTAATTTTTTTGAGGAGTGAGAAAAATCAGCATTAAGATACCACCGTTCTCAATTGCTGTTTCAATTAAAGGCAAAATAAATACTCACCGACCGGTTAAAGATTCCTTGGGACATGGCTTAAGACCACAGTCTTTAATCCCGCTTCACTAATTTGACTAAAGTGCGAAAATAGTGCTATTTATGAACCAACTAGAAATTTATATTTTAACGAATATTGCCTCTGCTATAATATGTAAAAATTGTTCTTATTCTTGGAATTAAGCACTACAATAATTTCAGAAAGTTTGATCTATATATAGCTATTTCGAATGATGAAATAGTTCAAGCTGCAAAAATTAACGAAAAAACGAAAATTAATAAATATTCAACAATTTCACCGATTATGTCCGACTCCATTTATAGAAATTGAAAATAATTCTTTTTGAGGATCGATGAATGCTTGGTTATGACCAATGGTCTGGTATATCATTGGTGGGTTCTGGATCTGGTATTCGCCCGAAACTTGATTATTTCCATTAACCTCCAGAGAATTATCATCTTGATGTCAAAATAAAAATTCATCTATTTACGGCAAGATAAAACATATTTAAAATTTATGTACAAAATATTTTCGTTTAAACATTCATTTCCATATTTTTATATATGAAAGTTAATTTCAGGGAACCATTTCATGACATACAATGCACTCACATTTAAAAAGAATAAAATAACCAAAACAAATACGTCAAGCATAATTTTTAGACCATAATTTCAAAATTTTAATTTTATTAGGAGATAAAGAAACAAATATGTTGCTTTAACTTTGTCGAGAACGTGGATTTATGTGAGAAAGGGTGTTGGCAAATGATTGAGTATCGATAAACTTGACGATTATTCAAGAAAATGAAAAAATGTTATCTTGAAACCATATGAAAACTATTTCACATCAAACACCTTATAAAACTATGAAAAACGTAAATTTTAAACGTTCGGTTAATTTTCTGAAATTTAAGTAATGAATATTTGTAACTCTGATGTACTCAAAACGTATGAATAAAACATCATTAATTATCAAGGTGATGATTGAAAATTTAACTCAGGAGTTTTTAAATACATAAAAATATTTGAATTTCACGTGTACGAACGTGTTTAGAAATTTTGTTGAGATGTTAATTTACGAATATTTACAGGTTGGGTTGTATCGAATCACCATATATTCATTGTTGGAAGTATTAGAATGATTTTGGGTGTTGTAATCAAGTTGAGATTGAATACTTTCATGAGAGTTATTCATCAAAAACGCTAAAAGTTTGAAGCACCGTTAAACTTGTGTTTTCACTACTGATAGGAGAGGAGAGAGAGACGTCATAACTTTTCAAGAACGGTTCATGCGAATTCTTTTATCATCTAAATTAATACCTGAACGCCATTTACATAAGGAAATTCAGATCTTGTAGAAATGTTCATGGTATTTATAAGAAGCTTTGAGAAAGTACTCGAAGGTATTTTATAGTCAATTTCCACCGATTCAACTAAACTTGATGGTAAGGAATTCAGGGCTGATAGTAAAACATTATTTTCTTCGATATTTTTAAAAATCTTAAAAAAACATCAAAGCAACAAACTTTATATTTTAAAAATCTAACTTTCCTTGCTCCATCTTCAGAAAAAATTATCTCAAAATAGTGTCGAAAATTTACCTCATTTTGCTCGTTCTTTTGCAGATCGTGAGTTATATTAGACACGTATTGAAACTCATCTATAGATTAGAGAATAACAAATAGCTTTAAATTAAATAAGAAAATTAATTTTAACTTTTTTAGGTTTTTAAGAAATGTAAACATTACAATTTGATTTTTTAACAAACAAATTTCAGTAAGAATGATAAACCGATTCCATAATGAAAATCACACCTGTTCTTTGAACAAAATATGTTGGTTCATTTAAGGAAAATAGTATTTAACCAAGTAATTAAACTTCAAAATTATGTAAATGTAAAATTTAATAAGACTTATTGATAACCCTAACAGAAAAATAACCAGTAATTTATGGTCAAATAATTCTAAAAATGTTATTTTAACCGATCGAAAGGTTTTTTATAATAAGGGAATTGAATAAAAATATTTTTACTCACAGTGAGCTAATTTTGCCTGGTAATGATATGGATTGAGGCATATTTTGTTTATCCCACTGTTAAGTTTAGCTTTGCACCAAGCGACAGACGATATCCTCCTAATTTCTGTGAGTTTCGGCCATCGAAATAAGCAGCAAGCGACTTTAATAGGGGAAATTCGAAAGTTTCCAATCCCGTTTTGGTCTTTCGGCATCGTTACAATGGTACATTCAGAATGGGGATCTATTTTATCTTTAATATTACCTTGGGTAGTTATTGCAGCTTGGAAGTTGACAATCTGCATCGGGTATGGCCAGAGAAGCTGAAGAAGATGGACCAGATTGTTTAGGTCCCATCGGTCCAGTTCATCGCCCTTTTTGATTACGTGGCTGTACAATATCCTTGCAGTGTCTCTGAAATTGTCGTCAAGAAGAAGAATTTTAGGTATCACTGTTGTCATTCCTTTACTCCGCTCTGCGGGAGAGCGTAGTATGTTTGCTTAATATTCACACGACAGAGTTATACACTCATCGGAAGTTTTTCACAAAGAAAAATCCGAAAATCGTGCAATAAGGCAGGTCCGTAATTCAAATAAACCGCCCCGCGCACGTGCGCTTTAAACAAGATACGCGCTGAGAAAAACAGACTCTACCACGTGATAAAATACCGCGGGGTCATATAAATGATAATTTAACAAAAAATTCTTTTAAGAGAAAACCTCAAAACAAATATTTGCATAATCTTTCAAAATTTGATCAACTGCATTCTGTACAGCAAAATATCAAAAGCTAACTGTTTATTTATCATAAATTATAATTTTAAATTGATAAATAATTAGTTTTTTTACATGCGCATTGGTGGATTGAACTCATATCCTATCTATAATCATCAGATCGAACAAGACGTTTGTGTCAAATTTGGGTTCTAGATTATATATTCAAGTGATATAAAATAATAGTTTTTACAGTTTGAGATTTCATACATTTTAAATTTTTTTAGTTTTTTCTCAAACTTTTCATCAAGGATTTATGAACGTAAATGTTTATTTAATGAAATTAGCTAGTGATGTGAAATCACAAATATCAAAATAGGATAAATTCTTTGAAGCAAAATTTCGATAAATTGCCCTCATCAAAGTATAATTTATACGATGAGCAAGAATATATTTGTTTGTTAATTTGATAAATACGAATTCTAGTATTTAATTATTTTGGCGTTAGAATATTTATCTACAAAATTTCTTTTTTTCGCAAAAGACTTAACGCTATAAATACGTTAGATGATTATTATTCATTTTTGAAATTGATATATAAAACCATCGAACGATAAGCACGTCTAAAACTAAAGGTAAGCACAATATGGCCATTTTTGATATTCTAACTGTTAAACTCAATACTGGTTATCATTGTAGCAAAAAAGTAAGTTAAAATTATCGCGATTTTCAAGTTATTATTCATCGTGAAAGATTAATGAGTATAGTATATTGTTTGTGGTTATTTTACTCGATAATAAGATGTCAATGATAGACGGAAACGTATCAGCCTGTTGTATAAATTCACAATATAGATTTATTAATCTAGCCATGGATGAAAATAATTTGATACCCAAGATTGTGTATGAGAAGATATGTGTTAAAATGATTTTAAAACTGCAGATTTTCAAGTTCATATTTTCAAATTTTCATCAAATAAGGATTCAGGAATTTTCATTCCTATATTACAAAAAATACATGCGCCATAATGAAACAAATTTAGAATCCATTAAATTTAAATACAACTATAGATGCTTTTAATGATCGTAACATTTCACCACGACATTATGATTATAATTTCGAACCAATTATATTGTTTGTTATTAAATTTTGTTACTGGTCGTTCGATAATATTTTTTATGATTTGGATTCAGTTCAAAAAAACCCGAAAATAACCTGATTTTAAATAGGTTTAATTATTTGGTCGGTTTTTTAGCTTATGAGATTTTGATTTATTTGAATTAATTAGTATTTATGCGCATGAACGATGACATCTATTTGATTTTGATTTCAGCAGATTTTAATATTTATCATTTTACGAAACGGATTATTGTTTTTATAATTGCAATGATTTTTTATTTATTTTATAAGTCGTACTTGTGTTTACTATCACGTACTAAAATCTGTTTGATGAAAAGGTGAATTAATTTGAATGATTAAATCGACGAGGTGAACTAAACTACAAAAGATCAGATTATTGATCTTAAACTCAAAGATTTATACCTTTGGTTAGATTAAAATACAGCTGAATCTTAATATTACTCATGTTTATATATTTTAACATTTTTTCCATTTTACCCGTAAGTAAAAAATTTACAATGTATTTAACAATAGGAGTTAGTTTTCATACTTTTTTGCCAAACAAAGAGTTAGACATATCAGGGCTTTTTGAGAATTTTTGTCTTGATACTCCATTTATCAAGTATCCCTTTACGTGGTTACCAAACATAGCTATTTACATAATTTGACAGTGTTATATTCTCTCCGTTCCTCGGCCCATTAAAGCAGTCGCGTTTCTTCGGCATTTGTTCGTAGGAAACCATGTTTTCTAAAATCTTTAGATCAAGATAAATTAAAAATAATAATATTTATTGCATTTCAGAATTCCCGTTAAATTTAAATTTCTAGAGAAATTACGTATCCGAGTCAAGTTTTTTGTAAATTATCAAATATAGGGGAATTAAAAAACATTTTATAAAAATAAAGATCATCGGAAAAACACTTTTAATGAAAAAAAATGTCGATTCCCGAGTTCGCGTAAAATATAAACCATTTTTGGAATTTAAGAATTAAAAAAACAGAATGAATCAGAACTGTTTATTCACAGCTTAAAACAGATCAGCGTTGAAAATAAAAGAAAGTACGAATTCTCTCGACTACAGTCAATTTGTGTATTTAGAAGCGTTTTTTATAAATTTATCAACACAAGGAAACTAAATGTTGTGTTAAGGTTCAAGTTTCTAGGTCAACGAAATTAAAATGAAGAAAAAAAACTGTTAAGAGGAAAAAATTACTCATTTAAAGTATGTTTTTTGCAGTCAGTAATCCGATACCTGTTCGGGTTAACATATTCTCAACGGTTATTTAGATATGGATGTAATTGTCTATCTTTTCTACTTGAACAATAAGGTGTATTTTTATTCTTACCAATATTCACCCTGATACCATAGGCTATAAACAATTAACCTACAGTTTTTTTAAATTTATTCGATTTTCGTCAATTTCAACTTTTTTTTTGGTTTTCCGATTTTAATGTATTCTAAATATTTCGCAGAATATCTCCACTCAATTTTTTTAAAAAGCAAAAAATTGAAAATTCGTGGGAAACAGTTTTTCTATGATAATTTTAACAAATGCCAAAATGTTTCCGTTAGTATCCGAGCGGTAAACATTTTGTTACTTTTATGTTTGGTTAAGTTTTTTAAGATGTAATTTTTCTTTTTTTTTGCATTTTTTTAGCATTTCCAAGCACTAACTAAACACCTAGATTGATTTGACTTAAAATTATTTTTTCTTCCTCAGGAAGGGAACATATTAAGTATTTGAAGAAACCAGTTGAGTGAAAAATTCAAAATATTGCACTAGAGTTAGCAAAGGGATTTCACGATGGTAGCTAAATTAAATGGTTTTTCCTTTTAATATGTCCGTAAATCTTCGCTTAGCTCGTTTTAATGGAACTGATTATTTTTCGTAACCATACCAACTTAATTTCAAAGAAAAAAGAATTCTTTTATTTTTGATCTCATCACCTTAACAGGCTGGTAAGAAAAAAATCGGCAGTGAGCCATGGAATAATAGTCTAAAAAGATTTATGTGACGAAAAACGATGGATTATTTACTTTTTACTGTATGGAATAGCTTACAATGAACTTAATGAATCAAAGTTAGTTTTTGATCAAGATTCTGCGATTTTTCAAATTTACGATATTTGGGAGGGTCTTAATGGACATTTAGAAATCTAATCAAAATTGAAAGCTTTGCTGTGCTTATTATTTCATTTTTCTTCAAAAGGCCCATAAAACTTCTCTGTTACAGCATACATTCATAACTCATCCTTAATATTTATAAAGTAAATTTTCGCATTTGACAACTATATATTTGGTGATATTTCGATATATTCACTCTTAAAGGTTAATCCGATTTCTTATTTCGAGGAGTGATATACTTTGGTTTTGAACGACCGAATCATACCAATAAATTAGCTAAATTCTAGAGGTTTAAGTCAACACTATTGGCAAATACTAAAAGTGGCAATAACGAATATTTGTGGATTTGTTTAACGTAAAAGCGACACATGGCCAGAGTGATTTTAGAAAATATTAACTTTTGACAGGTCATTTATCTGTACTACTTTTGATTAAAGGGTTATATAAACGACTGAAAACGTGATGAATCATTGTGTACCTTGAAAGAGGAGTACAAATGAAATAGAAGCATGGGCCTCAATAGAGTCGTTTTTATTGGTTCTTGAAAAGAGCGTTTGCGTGATTTTGAAATGTACAAGGCCCTATCTCATGCGATAAGACTCATCTTCCCAATTTACAGAGGCTTCAAACTTTTCCAAAACTTAAATGAAGATAGGTTAATGTTACGTATACCCTAGTAAAGAAAAAGCCTTAAAATTTAGAAAAAAACGATAATTTTTTTGCTCATTCAAACGTGTTATTTGAAAAAGTGCCAAATTTTCTGAAAGTCAACAAAAATAAATTACTAAATAATATAGGAAGGTAATTTTATCAAGAATGGGAAACTCTTGCACGGTCTCAATTACAAGGATTACTAAGTCGAATTTAAAAAACTTCAAAACTAATGTAACATTTTGATGAGCACATTCAATAATTTACTTTCTTTCATATTATTGGAAACAGAAGCATTTCATAAATTCTCTAAACATATGAGGAAAGTGTTTCAAATTATTCACATTATTAGGTATAGATTAAATAAATAAGCACATCAGATAGGTTCTAAGGTTACAAATCTCTTAATTCAAAGATCCAACAAAATAAATAAATATTTTGCAAGTATACGACTATATAGCTATGTTAGAGGCTTATTATCAATTTAAATTTTATTGGGTCTTATAAAACTGAATATTATCTGGATAAATGGAAAAGATGAATAATTTCGGCCATAAAGGTATTTTGATCATTTTAAACAAACTAATATGTAGGTTTTGGGATAAAGTTACAAAAATAATTTGTTCGCAACGTAAATAAAGAATAAAAATTCAATTAAAATACCAAAAATATTACAAATGACACAATTTACTAAAAATAACTAAAAACGTGACAATTCATGTTTTGGATGAAGAAATATCAGTAATAACCACTTTATATTTGCTCTAAAATCTTAAAATTACGAAACCTTAAGATTGAAGCTGGAGGGTGTAGTTACAGTGGCATTAGTAACAGCTACCTTGACTGTTTCAGGCCGAGGATCAGTAACCACATCCTAAATATCTTAAATTAATAAACAATTTTTTTATCGCTCTTTCTTCTGTAATTTGATTGATTTTCACGCGCTGATCGTCTAGCATGTGGCGGCACTGGTGGGGCGTTTTAATAACAACAGCTTTTTAATTTTTATACTTTTACATACGATTGGTGGGTGATGGCACTTTAGAAACGGTCACAGACCCATCCGTGTTAACGACGCAAACTTTTTTGAATACTTTTGCACTGTTATCAAGTGATTCAAAATTTGACGTTTTTAAATCACGAATAACGACTTTTGGTGGTACACGAGTTTCATTTTTAGTTTGACAAATATCATTGGACCCGTTAGTCTCTGGCTCAGGAGGGGTGGAAACCTGAACCTTCTCCGCTTCAAAATTGTAATAGAACCAGGTTTTTGAATATTCATGGGTTCACGTATATAGATTGGTAAAGGCTGTCTTTCTTTGACCGGTACTATCTGGGACACTTTTTCGCAGTTTTTATCAGGAATTTCCTTCTAAATTTAGGAAACAGGAAAACCTCAACCTTTTTAACGGGAGGTGGGGTTTCAGCTGATGAATTTTCAGGCTAAAGGATTAGAGATTATAAGCCTTTTTGTAAATTTGAGAATTTGAAGATGTTGACTTATGAGCTGGCGGTTTATGAACGAATTCAGAGTTCAACGAGGGAAAATCCTCAAGATCAAAAGCTAAATTATCGTCTAACGATAATAGATGTAGGTACCATTGTTTGTTGTTTTTACCCAGGCAGAAGTGTGTGCGGAATGAGCGGCCTTGATTAAAAAAATAAACATACTACGTCGTTAGAGTTGCAGGCATCAATTTCAGGGTCGATTGGACTAGGGTGTGATGTTGGCTTGACAGGAAATGCCATAGGAAGAGGAACATTAAAGACTTTTTTTGGAATTTCTTGGATATTTCCTACGGTGTCCATCCGACGAGAATTACGGTTGAACTGTCGTTGGTTATTCGAAGACCCCCGTCTACCTCCTCTCCGATGAGAATTATATTGGGTATAATTGTAAGAATATGCTTCACGATAAGACATCAATTTAAAACACAAGTTCGAAAAAAAACGAACGCCGCAAATATATAGCCGCTTGAATTATAATGAACGAATATACTCCTAAACTATAATTAACCGATTTTAATATTATATTTAGTTTTCCACCGTTTAAAAGCGGCGAATGGATTTTCGTAAACATTTCGGATGTATGATGTACTAATGGGTTTTTCCATGTAATAAAAAATTGGGTTCCATGTCTTTGTCAATTCTCTGCTAAGGAATCTGGCAGTAGTTAGTACATGATATCCGGAAAAAGTTTTCACACTTACGTACAGGGCGCACAGCACATCAAGTGTGTAATGTTCATGTGCGGCTAGAATCAAGAACATCCCAGAAAGCGCCATTAAACGCGAAACCGAATGCAGGATAAAGCTTTTTTTTGGCGTGTCTGTGATTTATTAAGTGATACATTCTGTAATGAAAAGAGAAAGAAGAATATGGCACACAGTGTGTCCACTGAACATATAATCGCCACAGGATTTAACTCCGTTAAGAGACATTCCAGCATATCCCATTATCTCAAATGAGCGCTTGAGTGTCATCCACCAACCTTGATATACCTATCTCATAAATCATTCTCACTTGTGAAACGCATTCGAGATGTTTTCCGGGAACGCTTAGCGAAGTTGAGATCATTGTTAGGCAACGAAGTAAGAAAACCGTGCCGAATATGCTGCAGTACCGTTTTAAGAGAATGAATCGGTGCCTGTGGAATATTAGAATTCCGCACCATATGATGAAGTTCAGCAGCATTAGTATCTCTGAGGCCTTGAACGCCCAAGGTATCCAGGGTATGTTCTGCAGAATAACATCTGGAAGAGGAGGGTACAACGCCATATCAGGTACTCGGTTGTGAACAATCACCATTGTAAGAGCAGTCACATAGCATGAAAAGAATAGGTACAAAAAACTGAAAAGGCATCGCTTTACTTCAAAGCTCGAAGATCGAACGTCTCCCCCAGATTCCATTATCCGGCTCAGCTCTTCATCGGTGGTATCATTGCTTGAGGATTCGTTAGGCTGTGTTGTCGAAGAGGGCACGGAGGGTCTAATGCGAGACTGTTTAAGCTCATTGATTAAAATTATTAGTTTTTTAGCATGCCCGAAAACTTTCATACTGATTGGCGGGTTTATCAAGTCCTTAATTTCAAGGTTTATGAAAACCCGTCCATCAATCTGATGGTGATCGCACAAATATTCAGCATACTCCTCAAATCCTTGATTTGACAGCCAGTTTTTGACATCTAACGAGCTCCAGGTTTCTAGATAGGGATTTTCGCAAGATTCCATGATAAGGATCTTGATTGAAGTGTACCAAACGAGCGCCGACGAATAAGCATGAATTATTCTAAAACATTTCGCTATCATTCAAAATCATACGTGTCATCTCTAATTCGGATATTTGCCGATTGAGAAGAAAAGTATTTTAAACCCGCCGAAAATGAATCATAATTCCGGATCCTGATAAAGTTCATATAAAATTCTTTAGCAACCATTAATTAAACTTAATTAGACAAAAATCGCTAGTTTTTAATTGAAATTTTTTTTTACTTTCTGGTGCCGCCACATTTTAAATAAAAAACGCGTCTTCATCAATAAATGTAAACGAGTCTAAATCCTGACAGAAGTTTCTTTTGTTTACCAATACTTAATATGATGTAATAAACAAAAGAATAAAATTTAGCGACAGGTTGCATATGATAAAAAATGTTCACAAAGTCAACAAAACTAGTTGTCTCTAATAATTTACAATCGAACGAATCCGAATATGATATGGACGAAGACATTATTAAAATTAAAAATATATAAATGAAATCAAGTAATAATCGAATCTGAAATTCTTATAAATATTCTATGTCCATTTTCTCATTTTGGCTATTATTAAATTTACGCAGAATATAAAGATCAATGCGCCTGCCCGTTTATTTATCGTTTTAGTTAATTCTTTAAATGCTCATTTTATTTAATGAGTTTTTGTAAACATTGAAAAAGCGCATTGAAATTTTTTATCTCCATAAATCAAATGTATATCTGTTGAATAAAAGTTTGAATTTCATTGCCTCTGATTGAATCGCGATAATCTGGTTTCTTAATAATTTTAACGTCTCTAATTTATGATGATAAGAGCGATTCCTGGTCAGCCTAAAAATAAAATTGATATAATTAACGTCAATATCTTAGTTTCATTTTAATTTAATTTATGAAATCGTATGAGTGATAAGAAATCCTTAACTGTTAATCTAAAAATCGTCCATTAAAATTCATCTAAAAATAAGCATGTTTCAAAAATCTGAAATTCTATCTAAATGCCGCCTTGAAACTCGAATTCTTCGATTTTTACGTATAAACAATTAATATTCCCATGTTTTAAAAAGATATACTTAAAGCCATAACAAACCAAACAGATATTCGTCTACGTCGTATTTTGTAAATTTTAAGCTTTTATAAAGTCCCGTTGTTACAAAAGTGAATTTTTATATATTTTTTAAACATTAAGTGAAAAATAAAAAGGTATTAACAAACTAAGGTTTAAATAAATGAATTTTGTAAATTTTATGGTTCATATAAATCCGCCAAAATTGACAACCGTTAAAATTATTTATTCTATTTTGCGAATTATTTTGAGTTATCCCACGTGTAAAAATAAAATTTATCTGATTATCTTTTTTCAGATGTAACATTCATTACAAGCTAAATTTTAATCCTCTAAAAAATCAGCGCGTTTTAATCAAAATCTTGCTTAGTTAAACTAAATTTAAACTCGCAAAAAATTAAACCATATATTTGATTTTTTTCTATATTTAAGGAAATCCAGATTCTGTTTGAATTTGTGTGGTTTATCAAAAAGTGTTGCTACGTGCGACATATTCATCTTGAGGAAAATTCATGAAAGTTTTGAATGCTCTAGCGAGTGTAAAAACAATTTTTGATAATATCTATTGCTTTTCAAAAGAAGCTTTTTTATCTATTGTTTGAAGAGAAACCTATACCGTTTCGGAGCGTGTGCATAAGAACTGCTTTTTGGTCATTGTTTAACAAAAGTTCAAATTTTTAAAAAGTTAACTGATATAAAAATAATTTAAGTTTCTATCAATAATATATAACAATCAAGCCCATAAAATATTTTTCAAACAAATTAAGTCAAATCATGAAAACAATGAACTCGCGCTCAGTTATTCTTTGTGTCCCTTTACATGCATTCAGGGTCCCGCAATTTTTAATGTGTAAGATTCGGGTAAATGTACAAAATTGGCTGAATATTTTGTAGCTAAATTAAGATATTATTGTTTTAGTTGACTAAAAGTGCAATATTCAATTAATCTAAGCCTTTAATTATTTATTACAGTATAAAACTTTGAATAATTGGGAAAGGTTTCAACTTTTTTACCAGATTTAAGCATGAAGAATTCTACAGTTCTCGCTTCAATTTATCAATGAGTTGTTCTTTTTAAACCAAAATATTTATGTTTCATACTTTATTTTAAATATGCATATTTCATTTTTTTAACAACTAAACCAAGTAAAAGGATTGCCCTTGGATATACATTAAAAATAACACCAGCCATACACAAGAAAATTATTTCAAACTGGGATAACAGCCCTCATGTATTATTTGCACCTCTTTGAGCATAAAGTTGAATTTTGTCTATTGTGTGTATTTTATTCCTGACCCTAAAAATAGCCCATTTTATAAATTTTGTCCTTTAATCTAGAATTTCAAGCAATTTTTAACTGGCTTTATTCTCCCGTGATACTTTTACTCCTCCAAAATTTTATTTTTAGAGACATTTCACCATAAAGTTTATTGACTTTTTTATTCCACGATAATCCTAAACTCATACAAATTACAAGTATCAACTATTGATTTAAATAACCATATAATCCAGGTGCATTACACTGTTTTAAGGCGCCTTGAGGATTTTAATTTCCTTCGAGATTTATTAGGATTTAAATGAAATGTTAATATATAGTTCTAATGTTATCATTTCTTGTGTTAAAATAATTTTAAGCAACAATAGTTTCACAGATTAAACCTTCTAATATATATTCTACATATAATGGGAAAAATCATCTAATTATTCCGCAAATATCGATTCCTATTTACGGTCTTTTTTACAATCAAATTTTAAGTTTTTGAAATTTTTCATCGCCATACAAACTAATTTTACCTTATCATGTCTTTATATAGAGTAGTTACTTGCGCTACGAAACATTCCCCCAGCCAACTGCCACTTTCTTTGAGGATCAATGAGCGTTTTTATTCTTGGAATACTCAACAACAAAATTAAAACTCTATAATTATTATGATATTCGCATTCTTATATTTTTCCAATTTTCATGAATACTTACGATATAACCATTGTTATAGCTTAATCAAAATTCAAATGGAAAAAAATATTTTATTGTTGATGGATGTAAAAACGTATGCGTGAAAGATAAGTATAATTTTTAACCGTTAATCCTGTTTTAACAATTATTTTAAAATCTACTGATTTCTTCCTCGGTATTTAGTTCCACTTAAAGTTTTTTATTTCCTCTGATAATATGAACTTTCTTAATTTATCATAATGAATAAAGTAGGGTTCGATATTTTAAATATTTTAGTGGTGCTTCTAAGGCTTATTGCTGAAAATTTGGCATATTCCAACTTTCAACAATTTCCCTTGAAAGTAAGACTGCATATGTACCATCATTACAAATAGCCGTAAAGAATTCACAAATTCTTAAGTTTGTTATAACCAACTATATTTAAAATACTTTTAGAGCTAATAGTTTAACACCCTTACAAAACTAAAGGAACTGAGATAATATACTTTTAATCGTACACATTTACTCTAACCTGAGATTATTTTCCGAATAAAACTCAGAATAGTTAGGATGCATGCTAATCAGAATTTTTAAAAATCCTTAAGGATTGTGTGATGTGGATTATGTTCTGATACTTGGTTAATTCATGTTCGGACTTTTCCGTTGCAGTAGAAAACATTAATTTGAAAAGACGCGCGTGCGTGTGGTTTTCTAGCCCCACGCGTGTTCTTAATTTTAAGAAAATACACCTTCCCAATTTAATAACCACATCAACCTATTTTTATCTTACATTTTTGCTATCGAATGTTGGATTTTCAATTTTTAAATGCATGCACGTGAGTTGAAACAAATATGTTAAAATTTTACACTTATTCAAAATTCAAAGAAATTTGAGAATCAAAATTATAACTGAGGTAATGAGAAGTATTATTCATTGAAAAATATTCTCCAAAGGTTAAACTAAATCTCCCATAGTTTGAAAGATTTTAAGGTAACCTCATTCAAAAATTAATTAAAATTAGGGCTCTAAAAAAGCCAATAAAGAGTATAAACCTTTTGGAATTTAAATGGATAATTAAAAATATTTGTATATAAGAAAAAAACGATTACAAGTACTGTCGTACGCGATACGTGAGATATATGCAATTATCTCTGTTATGTTTAGTAAGAAAATGACGTTATTCAATTCTCAAAAACAATTTTATAAAAAGTGTAATAACTCTAAAATTTACTTATTCATCTAATTCCTCTGAACGTCTTGATAGTGTTTCGCCTCAATAACTATCTCATTGAATTTATTTGTTAAACAGAACTTCTGGGTAATATAGATATGTAATTGGCTCATCAGTGGTCAGTAACTATACATAAAATATGGCCAGAATAATTAAAATCATCGAAACTTTAAAAAATGTTGAGAAAATTTTTTAAGCCATAATATTTGAGTTTTTTTATTTAGAAACGTACTAACATAAATTTAGCTACCAAAATCCCGATATCGTAGTTTAATTTAAGGGAAAAAATCAGGATGTGGTTTATCCTGGCGTATGTCTGTTTTACATCTTTTTAACGGATATTTCACAAACATAGCAATTATTGTTTTTTGAGTTTTTCAAATAAAACCATTTTCAATTATATATTCGCCAATTCACGTTGTAAATAATATCCATTTAATTATACTTACCTTTATGATATGTATTGTGTAACACGCTTTCATATTTTTCGTTAATTTTCGGAACTTAGCATTATCTTTTGTAAAATAAAACGAATATAATGTCATACATATACATTCAAAGGCGTCAAAACGTTATTATTTTTGAATTTTGAACTGATCCGTGATTCTTTTTTGCGTGGTTAAGATATTATATCTTGTTTATATCTGGCGAATTTAACAAAATTAATGTCAATAAGTTCTTTGACACGCGTCTAATTTTATTATTGATGACTTGCTTCGCATAATCAGCATTCTCTTTAAAATATGAAAGTAAAAGATTTACTTTCGAACCTATAATTTCCTCATTTAGTATAAGTTGTCTCTTTCGAAATTGTATGTGGAAGCTTGTGTTAGACAATTAAGAATCCACATCATATACCTAGACTTAATTTTTAAAATTTTTATTTAAGCAGCTCCAAAATACTTTAACGGGTGATTCCGAATTTTTTGCATCAGAACACAACTGTGAACGACTTTGTAAATTTTGAAGATTTATTTTTTTAGATTTTATAAATAATTTCGCCCATCCTTTTATGGACATTTGCAGCTTTGTGATTTTGTCTTAAAAGTATAATTATCCAAGAAATAAAACATACAGCGTTGAGCACGCGCAGTTGTTGCTTTTATTCCAGCACTTGTCAATTTAGCGATATAGTCTATTTTATGTTGATTGCGTTTTCATAAATACATTATTTAGTTTGTAGCTTAAAAAATCGCGAGTCTTTGATTTTTAAACATTTTCGTATTATAGTACATAGCTTTTGATATTTTTCGTTGAGCATGGATGAGGGGGAACTAAGAATATATTCGGAAATGCCCAAAAAATATTGTTCAACTGAATAGAATTAAAAAATTAATATTAATTTAATTGCTGCATCTTCACAGTGTCAAATCATATCGTGTTGAAATTCGCAGCTTCAGTAACTTCTATGTATCGAATTCAGATCTGACAACTGAAATGAACGCACAGATTTATTTGTTAGCATTCATGAAAAGCTCTCCGAGGCGCCTATTTTAACATTCCAACGCGTTATTTGTTCTTCCTCGTATATTTAATTGTCTTTTGATTGAGATATTCCACAACATTGGACTATAATGCGACATCCATGTTCTTTCGAGGTATGGCCAAAAAGCATTTAATGTTCATCGACAGTCAGCTTTGATTCTTTAAATAATATAGCCTGGGGCATATCCGAAATCGACACTACTGTTAGAAGCTACATATTTGATAAAATTTCCATCCTGCCTAAAATTTAAGCATTTTACAATGTAGGGCTTGATTTAGATGAATTTACCAACCGTGCATATGGCTTTCGGGAAATTCGAGACTGATTACAGATATAAGAACTTATTCGAAATCCGAGCTGATAACATTTGGCATCCAAGAATCCTCTTATGATAAAAATATTTCATGTTAAAAGTTGAAAAAAGGTATTCATTTTTACCACTCATCAATCAATGTGCACAAGGGATATATAAGTGTGTACCTACGTAGAAGGCTATTTCAAAGAGGCATTGAAAATATGGCGACGGGGCGGAACGAAAGGTACTATTTATGAAAATATAACTACTGTAACGCAATAAAGAGAGATGTTCGTTTGTATACCATATCATAAATTCATGGTAGTTTCCATGAATTTTACCATACAAGTATCGTCTAAAAAGGTTATCCTTTGTATAAATTTCTTTGCGGTAGACAAGTAGCCGATTTAATGGAATTACTTAACATTTTGACTCTTTTCTCTCTCATTTTAGCATATACCTCCTTGTTCGGATGGATATAAGAAGGAGAATTTTGAAATATTGTTATTAAATCTGAAAGCATCCGTTGTATGTTTGACGTGGATAATACTGTAAATACCGATTTTGAACTAATATATTTGTAAATAAGTTGATCTTGGTCATTTCTTGTACATTAACTTTGTTTGATTCCGTCTGTATTCGCCGACATATATGTGGTCCCTCTATAGTGTATGTGCCATCGTGCATGGTTAACTTCGCTGAACAGTTCTCTTTCCCATATTTAGAGCAATCGTAATATATCGTTCCTCTATATGTTTTATTATTGAAGCATTGATCTCCAAAATACTCAAACTTGGTTTGGTGTGCTTCCTTCATATCAAAATATGCCGTTTCTGGGTTTATCGCCGGTTATCATGTAGATCCTGGATGAGGTAAACCTATCTGGGTTTCTTTCGCATAAACTTTACGTACGAATACGCCATTTCGCAAAGCGCAGCCGTATTCGATGCTGACCTTTCTTAAGTCAAATTTACCTTATACACCTCAGATTGTCCAATTTTAACGTTTTCATGCTAAAAACTCAAAATAACAGAACAAGTGGTGCTTGTGATAGGATAAACTTTCTAAAACTGAATTCAACACAGAAAGTGTTTTTCATCATAATATTCAAATATTTTTAAAAAAGAACGATACACTATCGTTAATCTTATCTGCTAAACGTAATTTAATTACTTAAACTTAATGAAACCTTGGGGCTGTTTCAATGAGATCAAACACTTAAAACATTGGTTCGTGAAAAGTATGTATGATTCATCGAAAAACTTTTAGACATCACTCAACACGTAATTGGCATCAAATTGAAATGAATAACATTAAATGATTTTCAAACAATTAAAGTGATACAATTTATTCTCACGTGTTAAATTGGAGTGGCTACAGTTCGTTTTTATATCCTAAGCTATGATTTGTCAGTTTTAAAACGGGTAAAAAGGATAACGTTTTAAAAATGTCTTTTTAATTGCCTAAATTTTTCAAAGTAGCTAAAAAAGTTTTATATCAAGCAAATAAGTTATATGGGTATTATACAAATTAATCTCAACGAATTAATAAAGTCAAATTTACAAGAGACATTAACGTAAAAAGTGTAAAGAGGTAAACAAGCTTTTTCTGAGGGTAAATCGTGAGAGCTTTACGAGGTACGCATTATGACCATCACCATATCACGTAGAAGTTAGAAATACCATTCAAGTCATAAAAAAATTGAAATGTATAATTACTTGGAAAGGGCTCATATCGGTTGATTAATTTGACCTGTGGAACAAAGTGGAGAGTAGAAGCTAAAGTGAATGTGAATTGGATAATTTCAAAGACCAGACATTTGAACCAGAGTGAACCCCGGATTATTATCGAGAAAAACTCAAAAGCTTAATTGAGAGTTCGTTCGAAAGGATGAAGTTAATGAAAGTTAACTCGTGGAATAATTTTTAGCTGACCATTGCCCATGCGCGCGATATAATTTCTAGCTCTCCTTGAAAATGTCACACTGATTTAAATCATCCTAATTCAAAAATAAATTCTCTATTTTTGCTTATAAATTAATCAGAAATAACTTTCCTAGCGTTTCTTAATGAAATAAAAGTGAAGGACAACATTTAAATCTTTAAACGTGGTCAATAAGTCAATTTTCTATATTTTCGAACATGGATGACTATAAAACTCTTTAATGTTTTTGAAATAAAATACAAATCAGTTAATGAACGTATAAATGTTAGTTTGTCGTATATGCCTGATAAAAACATATGGTAAATTTTCATGATAACATTTTTTACAATTCTTTGATAATTAAAATTGTTTTATTCGGGGGCCGAATAAAACCTTCATAAATAAAAAAGTACAAAAATGTGATATTTAACATTTTATGTTTCAAAAATTTAATTCACTGGTTTGAAAAAAACGTAAAATATTTCGTAAGATGTCGTTAGTTTTCACGTTATATTCGCCAAAAACTCGTAATCTTATTTGAAGACCCACTTTAAAATCAAAATTTAACGTCAAAGTTTAAAAAAAAAATATATTTAATACACAGTCCTTAAAATTTTTAAAACCTTACATTATGATTCTCAAGTAGCCGAGAAAGTTGTTGAAACAGTATTTTATAAATGGAACTACGCTATTCTGAGCGATAAAACTTGAAGAATTTCATTGTAAGTTTTGAATCGTATCCATACGTACCCCTTATATATATCTTGCTGTATCACACTCTAAACTTTTATAAAATGGTATCTAAATGGCAATTGATAAACTATCTAAACTACTATATGCTTTTAGGTCTAATATTAAACGTTTTCATAATCATATTTATGTATATTTTAAGAAATATTTCTTATTTCAATAAATGAGAAAAGTTAAAAAATTTTGAGGATAGAATGAGTAAAGTTCACTTAAAATAAACACAACAATTTAAAATATTGCTGATAACTTAGTTTCAACTTATCTTGTGTATCTCGACTCAACGCAATTAATCTTCATTTTACCTCATGTTAGTGTAGCTTTTTGAACTTTTTGTGAGATATTTTTCATGCGCTTTTTATCTTATGAGGATTTTGATACTTTTAAAATCAACTGAATCTTAATTTCTCAAAGCTTATGTGAAATTTCGTGTTAAATGAAGGAAGCGTTTTAATTAAATTTCAGACTCTAAATTAGTATTTTTAAGGTTCGGTAGTATGAGAAAGCAACTCAAAATACATAAAGGAATATTAGACTTCGAAATGATAATTAGGTAAAAAATTGATTCTATATGCCATCTTTTTTCAGCCATATTTTACTCTCATCCGGCGGTTTCAACAGTTTTATGTTCAGATTATGCTCCAACTATTCAAAACATTGACAGAGAAATAAATTTTTTCAAATTTACATTTGAAATGTAAATTATTAAAAAATAATTTTTTATGAAAACAAAGAATCTCGTGTCCTTTGATCTATACAAAACAGAACTCATGTTAAAAAACTCGGATTCGAATCATGCGCCTTTCGCTAGATTTTAATCGAGTGTTTCTCTATATTTTAAAATTTTTGTGTTCCTTTATGAATAAATATTATGATTGATTTTATTGTTCTGTTCTTATTATTTATCATCGTTTTGTACTTGGTTGATAATTCTGTCTTCTTGAAAAAGTATTACATTTATATATCGAGTTAAGTTGTGCTTAAAAGTGTTCATTTTATGAAATTTATGATTTTTTCATTTTAAAGTTTTCAGATTAGATTTTTTGTTACACTACAGTAACTATTCTATAACTTCAATATTATATGTACTAATTATTGATGAAATTTTTTAAATTCTCGCCAAACATTTAGTGGCTCAAAAACAAGATTAAGTTTTACATATAGCATGATAAATTATTTTTTCTGATGAAAACCACTGTTAGAAAGTCGCTGATAGGAACAAAGAAGTTAAATAAAACTTCAATGTAAAATATGTTAAAATTTCATTTAAATTAAATCTATGATGAAAATTTAATATTTTCAAAATTAATGATAATCTTATCCAGTCACAGAGTCTTTATATTTTAAAATATGTCATGTTTTTTAATAACAATTAAAAAAACAACTTCCAAACCTAATTTATCAGATTCTTCCAATTTTTACGATGGAATTGTTTTTGATAAATTTTAATTGATTAATTAACAAAACTTATGTTGCTTTCTGTTTGGATTTATGACGGTTAATTTGTTATTTTCGCATGATTTTTGAAATACGATCTCAATTATTAAATCCCTTTTTGACATGATATGGAGGAACACAATATAATTATCAATATATACAAGGTCGGGTTTATTAAAAAATTATTAAGACATAAAAACTAGGGGCCTGATAAATGATCATTACATGTCAAAACTCATAGAACGTTCATTTTTTCGGATATAAAAATACACGTTATATTTCAGTGCTGCTCTCAAATATTTTCAAAATATCATAAATTTTTTAATTGTATGTATTTTTTCTTACTTTTTGAGTGAGAACAAAAGATTTCGAGCTCTCGATTTTAATGTTGACAATTTTCAAAATATATCAGAATAGTCAATTTTATTTTCCATGATTAATTTAATGATTGCAAAATAAAAAGGGAAAAAATTCTATAAAAGGTATATAAGAACTTTAAAAGTTTCTTTGGATAAGGGATTGTATTGTTTCTGTTGGTTGTATTAGTGCATGATGACATTCTAAGAATGTTATCCAAAAATTATATTTAAATCCTTTGTTGTTCTCGAAGGATAAAATAATTGATCACATCAAATGGACGAAAGTTCAAACTTGATAGAACTAGAAGATGTTCGCTTTACATTTTATTTTAGGAAATAGATGAAATGCTATCCGACCTGGAATCAACTTCTTCAAACGATTCCTCGGGGAAAAATTCATATGTCGTTCAAGAGATGGAAAGTAAAGATAAAATTTTCAAAGGAATTCAAGAAAAAACAGATGAAAATGATAATCGAGAAAAGTATAAACGTATTTGAAAAAATTTATAAAATAGGAGGTTGGATTTATTTTTCTGAAATCAAGTTGATCGTTTGATGTCGTTGAACGAGGAAAATAATGCGGAAAATGTAAATTTGCTGTTTAAGTCAGACCCAAAGCAAGGTTGCCGCTTCTAATCCATTTAAAAAACTTGGTAAATTCGGTTTGATGAGTAGTTTCTGGATTATCGATCGACATGTGTAAAAACCGCAGAAAGGATTGGCAGATAAAGCGGTTTAGCTTATCTGACCCAAACTATGAGGGAATCGGTTCTCCGTCGATTGACGACGACTGGGTCAAATCTTCAATATATGGCAACAAATTATCTGACATAAAAAGGGACGTTGACAAAATACATCAAGCTTTTAAGCGTATCCAAACATTAAAATCTAATTCCAAGAGAATCAAAAAAATCTGATCCTTCAAACCATGGCACGTAGAAGCCATTTACAAAAAGTTGAGATTGGAGTTCTGTACGAGAAAACATACGGCGATGTCTGTTTTTTAATTTTATCAAAGAATTTGCAGAAAAAATTCATAGGTTATTCTGACGATCCACACAAGACTTTTCTCACGTGTTTTTTCGTTGGCGGATCAGACTTTGAAGCGATTTTAATAAAATCGGCAATCAAGGTATAAATTAACTCTATTGTAGAAACACAGTTACCATGGAATACGTTATATCCTCTGTCCTAAAACGTATCGGGTTTTTTGGAAAATATAATCATAAGGAAATATCCGACCTTTGTTCGAGCTTTCAAAAGTGTAAGTGTACATTCTTAAAAGTGTTCAATGAAAATCTCTTTTCATACTTACAGAAAGAGTTATCGGGTAATTTCATAGAAATTTTAAAAAATTTATTGCTGGTATTATTCGTGTCTTAAAAAGTATCCAAGAAGTGATGACCCCTATATTGACCCCGAACTCGCCAAAGTTCACGCATTAAATTTACGCAAAGTGATTTTTTATGAATTATCTAGATGTCGAAATCAAGAATAAAAATTTCTCTCGAAGCAATGGACATAATGTGCGGGCTTAGTTTCGGTCAACTAAGGACGGTTTTTGAGAGCTACAATAAGGTGCGTATAACTATTATCGTATTAGTTGACGAAAGTTAACTTTAAAACATTTCTAAGCCGTTTTCATTCAGATGAATACTCGAAAACACTTCGAGATTTATGTTTGATTTAACATAAACATAGACAACTGTGCACATGAGCCTATCAGATACCATGTAAAAAATTTAAAATACGCAATCAATAATAAAGATATAGATCATCTTCTAAGAGTAGTATGTAGTCGTTATGATGTAATTTGTTTCAATATAAAAGGTTGATCTCCCTGAAATAATCGAGAACTTTGATAAAAAATACCAAAAACATTTAAAAACAGATGTCATTAGATGCTTTGGTTTTTCCAACAGAGAAACAGTGCTGTCACTTAATTATTTAATGGAACGTGATGAGTGAGTGAAGGCAAAAATTGTTATATTTGCTTCATAACAACGACATCTGTAGAATTACTTGTTGACAATTTTTTGCTGTTTCTAAAGTGTAAAATGCTCTACTTTTAAATTTATTTTTAATGAAACAATTAGTTTTGATAATCTGCTTAAAATATGAAATTGTGACGTGTCAGAATTTTAAGATATTATTTTATTTTTTTAAGAAATTTTACGTTCATTCGTGTATTTATTTTTTAAAAACCGTGAAACACAAGTTCTCGTTTTTATAAAGGTTCCTTCCTTGGTAGGGCTTATAGGGTTTAAGTCTTTCTTCATTTTGTACCAGCATAAAAATTATTAAAATGAATAATGTTATAAGAAAGATAGTTCGTTTTTTCAAACCTTAAGGGGATTTATTGATTAACTATTTGTTAGATTTGGGTGTGAAGGTTTGCTCCATCATAAAATTTAAATAAGCCATCCGAGTACAATTCTATACAATTAAGGTTGAGTAGTTAATATTTTATAACGTATTTTTGACAAATAAATAACACATATCATGCGAATTTCGTAAGGTGAACGATGAAAAGTCATATGATAAGTTCATGTACTTTTTATAAATTACAGATGGGTCAAAATAAACTCTTTATGATGGCAAAGATTAAACGCAAATAATTTCAAGTTCCATGCAAATGGTAACGTTCTATATACCAGGTCATGAATATCATTTCATTATAAAGCAGGAGAATATTGAGAAAGATAAAATCCTCTTCATTTAAATCTCCCAGTTCATGTATCAACTTTGATATCAAATCCCCAAAAACAATCCCTCTGTATTTTCAATGATAGAATTTTGATTTCTTTTTATAAACTAATCGCAGAATTTATTCGTGACAACGCAGCCCCAGGTTTGAACAGTTTTTTTCAAAAATGTTTTGAAATATTCAGCTATCCGTCGGCTGACGTCGTAAATTTACGCTACAAAAAGCGAACACGACATTAATTAACGCAAATAAATTCACAAAGTCGTCTCCAAGAGTTTTAGAACTAGAAACGGAATTTTCAAAAATCAAAAATACATGGATCTTCGCTATTTTTATAAAGGCATTTTCTTCATCCAAAGATCGAGGAAATCGTCAAATTCATCGAAAAAAAGAAAAAAACTGATCCATGACATATTGTTTAAACTGCGCATAGCTTTTAACTTTGATTTGCATCAGTTTATGTATTACAGATGCTTGTAGAGTCGCCGAACTATCACTTGTAAGAAGCTAATATTGATAATCTAGCTTAAATTTAAAATGAGTTTAAAAAGCAAAATAGTCTTTCGTGGATACGAAATGAATTGATATTACCAGTTCTTCTGAAATATAGTAGGCTATGTGAGTTATTTTTTCAACAAATCTTCGTCTCATTACATATAAGCACTTTTAATTGAGTATCAGACTGAGAACCATTAACTTCGGAAATTCGATAGTCAAGCACAAAAGTGTTTTTGAGTCCGCCTTGGCCGCCTTGGCTAACTTTACAAAACGGCCATTTTCCTCAGTTTTTAATTTTAACAAAAACATACCCTGCCCTCTTTTATGACTTTTTAATTTTCTACCGATTCACATGACATTTTGCCTTTGATTTGGAGTACAAGCCCAACAGATTTTCTTGTTTTCATTTCTTGGTATAAGTATTTTTCAATCTTTTAACACATCATGAAGCTATTAATATATCTTCAATGGTATTTTCTCTTCTTTTATAATTTAGTAAAATTTAAGTTGAATTATTTCTCATTACTTTGAGAATTTTCCAAGGCTTTCTCTTAAATTTTTCAATTTAAAATTTTCACATTCCTATTCGGGGCTTCTTGATGATTTCCGGCCTTATTTTTTCAAAAGCCATTTACTTGGCAATTTTGATCTTTTTAATCGCTTTAACTTAACCACTAAAATAATAATTGAAAAACTGTATAGAAGATAAGGTGACTGTTCTCCGTCCTAAATATTCACAGCATTTACAAACAGTTTTATGCACTTAAAGTCGTATGGGAATAAAATTATAGTCTTAGAAAAGACGACAAGGTCAATCACCTTAGCCATGATCACGTTTCGCTTGGCTGATAAGTATAGGGCTTGGGTTGCATTAAATTTACCTTTTATCTCGTTCAAGATGATGAAATATTCTTGCTATTCTGTCAAAACACTCACATATCACGCGACCGACAGACAAAGCTAAGACCGTATATTTTAAAAGCTATAACTATCTGGAAAGAGAAGAGAAAAATGATAACATTTATTCAAACTTGAAATATCTTAATGTAAACAACTTAAAACGCGCTTCGACTCTTGGATTCACCCTGATTTGCATGGAAAATTAAAAAAATATAATTCAACAAGAAAACGACGAACTTAGTTGAAAATAAAAAAACCAGGGAAACACATAAAATCATAAATTTTCACACTCTTTGTGTTTAACCATCTATAATATGTTGTAATATTAATAATTTAAATCCGCGTTTCACGACACCTTACACATTACAACATTTAAAAGTTAAATATAAATTTAAAAAGATTTTAATTTTAAGCGTAATTTAAAATGACAACATTTTTCAT
The DNA here is from genome assembly GCA_024349245.1 of Neodontobutis hainanensis. NCBI lineage: Eukaryota > Metazoa > Chordata > Actinopteri > Gobiiformes > Odontobutidae > Neodontobutis > Neodontobutis hainanensis. Next base: position 37,806 of record JALDNG010000534.1, read on the forward strand.
TTAAGATGATTTTGAATTCATGAAAATATTTTTCAAAGGGTGTTTGACTGTATCTACACACTCCAGTTAAACTCTATCTCCTTTGATTAATGGCCTTTAGATGTTCAAAGTCAAATCGACGTAAGTTCTAGATAAGCAAACAAGTAGTAGTTGGAGATTTTCATCTCCACGAATCCTCAAATTGCACTGCGCACATAGGAGTCTCTACACCTTAACGGGTCTGCGTATTTAAAAGGCTGATATTATCGTCAATTTCTGATTATAAATTATGATAGATTTTTCAAATGAGAATCTTATGTGATTTATATGATAAAAATAATCAATATACACCTTATTCAATCTGTTTATTAATTTTGTCAAAAGATAAGTTCTTATTTTTATGAAATATTCACGAATCTTTTTTGTTGGTAATATTTCACAAGTTAGGTCGTTAGATTTTTTCATTCATATCAATCATCAAATAAGTGTAGAATTCTTTAACAGCGTTAAGATTCTTTTGTTTTTGAACAATGATGCACGAAATTCTCAATTTACTTTGTGCTTTGTCAATATTTTCTTCAAGAATTTCTTTTTATTGAGGTAAAGTAAAAATTATCAATTAATTTTTGAAATATTGTTATTAAATGAATTGTGTCTGAAAATGTGTCTCATTTAATCCTCCTTGAAATCATCCTTCAAGGTGGGTTTTTCGTGCTTTTCATTGTTTAAATTTTCCAAAATTCATCGTTGAAGTAATTACTAAGTATTTTCAGCATGAGAACTTTGATTAGAGCTCTTAAATTTTATAATTTCCATTTTTATGAACCAACCATTTTGAACAAAATCAAAATCTAACAAACGAAAAACATTCATGAAAATATTTTGGTAAATACAATTTATCCGGATTTACTTTGACTAGAATTCAATTAGATTTTCACATTTTTTCAAAAAAAATTATTGTTTTGACACGAAAATATTTTTAAAGAGCATAATAACGCTTCCTTCCATTGAAATGTGGTTATGGAATTATTAAAAAAGCACGGCGTTCTGTCAGGTACGATGAAATATGAAATAAGTCTTGCATTTATTTTTGTAAGAGTATTTCATGGTTATACCGAAAGACGTTTAACGTGTGATCAAGAAATGATTTCATCTTTTGTTCAGAAAGTCATTTATCATGGACATCAAGTCTCTAACAACAGCTGGGTGAAAGAATCGGCATTGAATAAAGATTCTGAAATAAGCATTTTCCATCAATAACTATACGAGGGAAATTTGTGCACAACACATTAATAAAAGGCATAAAACTGATTTGAAGCTCTTTAATTGTTGCTGAAATTGGCAACAGTTAATTCAAAAGGATTAAGGGTAATTTTGGACTTCATCCCCAAAGGTGGATTTTCGGAAAACAATACCAGAAGACTTAACAGTTGTTTTGAGTCAAGTGGATAATTGCATTGTAAAAATGGTTAAATGATGCCATTTTTTTACAAAATCTTAGAATTTCATTGATTCGAATGGTCTGAGAGCATAATAGACAGACGATACAAACCAATTTCGAAGAGGTCATGATGTACTTATGAGAAGGTGAGAGTTTTAGTGGGTACTAGTTTCATGCTGCACCATATTTGGTGTTAGCACTACAAAATAACGTCGAAGTGGCTTTGAGCGCTGAAAAGAACTCTGCGAAAGGGCTTATGTGTACGTAAACTCTCTTATAACGAAGACCTAATATGTACACCTCATCCTTAATCTGCAAAAAAATAAAGACATACGAACCAGAGGAAGCTAGATTTCTCCATGTTAATTAATCTTGACAAAAATTTCGAGATTTTTCGTGTACTTTTTAGAATCCAAAACATCTAAAGATAAGGTGGATCCTATGAAATGCCCAATAAACGACACTGAGAAGTATCGCTCATGAACCATCATAAAAATTCTTGTTCTACAGTATTCAAGAAGGTAACTCTCGAAACGCGATGAAAACCTTTAAAAGTCAGTTTTGGCTGAAAGATGCAGTCTTTACCCATGGAACACAAAATATAATTTAACTAACTTTTTTGGTCAAATCTTTTTTTGAAAAATATAAGAATACAAATGGACAAAATGTGTTTTTCTTATGTTTTTACAGATTACTATCGAGTAAGATTTTAAAAAATGTTTTTATTCATGATTGCAAGAATTAAAAAAAAGATGTTTTGCGTTTAAACAGTTAAAATTAAGAATAAACAAACCATCAAAATCAAAGTGAATTGAATTTAGGGTCATAATTTAAGTTTGTTTTTCATATGGAGTGACATAAATTCCAACATCATGATTTTAAATAAAACCAGGAAATTGAGTGAACGAGAGTTTTATTAAATCTTTCACCTTCATCATCGAATCAACTAAGATGCAGAAGTATTCAAATTTAAGCTTAATTCCACAACATCGAACTATTTTACTTACCTTTAAAGGTTTTACAAGATTTATCCTGTGAACTATGCTCACTACTATCGATATAAAAGATAAAAAATGACTCTGTTTAGAGTATGAGGGAAAATTTAAAGAAGAACGTCAAGGGCATATTGATCATAGAGATCGAATCGATAATTCCGGGAATATCAGCCAGATCTGTTAAACTCCGGAATAAAATTGAACCAGAAAGATAATAACATTATAAGTCGAGGGTAAGAATGTACCGAATAAAATAATATCCTCAACTTGATCAAAAAAGTGAACTTTGCAAACTCTCATTAAAAGACAACAGGGAAGAGGTGAAGGAAAAAACTGAAAACTTCATGGTCGCAGTTTTACAATGTTTAAAAATTGGTAGTTAAGAAGTTAGACTAAACATTACAGATTTCAATCTCATTAATAAAGAAAATTGACGATAGGTCGCGATGAATATAAACTCATTTTAAAAATGATCATGAAAAGTATTGTGGGACTGGCTGACACCGCCTGATGAGAAGCAGGTAGACAAAAAGTAAAGAGAAGAAAAGAGTAAATTCCGAAGTAAGGGAAATAGATAAAACAAAATTTTGTAATTTTGAAAAGTTTTTGTTTTTGAAGGCCAAAAGGGGGGGAACCGTGCAGAGACTGCGCAACTTTTAATTTTATGGAATCTCGCATAATGCATCGATATAAGTTAACACAAAACTATCAAAATCTAGCTTGAGCAGTTTTATATTATCGATTTCTAGAAATTTCAACATTTCGTTGATGTTTGAAAAGCTTTTATTTTATCGAGATCAGCATCTGATAATGTACCATAATTAGGGCTACTTTTCACTTTTGTAAAATTAAAGTGAATACATGTTTAAATTCGAAAACTAACCTCTTTTCATTTATCTTATAAAAATGTTAAAAAATTTGTTGGAAACGAAAAGCATCTTATTAATATATCAATCGAGAGAAAATAGCCAAAATTATATGATATAATAAAATTTTTAGAATATTCTTTTTGATAGCAGTCTCTAAATTTGACTGTTTAATTCCAAACAAAATTAATATTTATCACCAAAAACCTACCAACTATAAAGGTCTATAATTTTTAAAATACATCTTGTGCTTTTGATTAAAGTTAAATTTATTATTTATTTATTTTTTGTGCGTGCAAAAATTATTTTTCCAAAGTTAGATTTCAAACTGTTTCGAGGTTGCGGTGAACAAATTAACGGAGCGCGCGCGAATTTATTTAATTTTTCTGATATACTTTATTAAAATTTCATTCATAATTCATGTGAGTCGAATGCGTCATATTGATGTAACATTCCCAAAATGGTTGAATATTTATTTTTATTTTCCCAGCTGAACGTGTATCAGCAAGACGCTTGAATGTTAAAATTAGCAACGGCGACGTGAAATTTTATTTTGTTTTGAAGAAGGACAATAAATCTGTTTACTAAAATATTTTAATTTACAAACTTCAATGAAGGTGATAAAATGACTTAAATAACATAATAGGCTTTTTTTATTCATTCAAGGTTATATGTTGTATTTCAATATTTTCATGCTTTTTAATGGTTCGTTTTCATAGTGTATAACATAATAATACCTGAATTGATATATTTTGTGGATAATTAAACTGATTTGCATTTTTTTAATTAACCGTAACACTTTCCAAGGAAAAAGATATTGATAAGAACTCAATTTTAGCTTATTTAGAATTTTATCACATATATGGCCAGATTTACAAAGGCTGAATTATGCAGGATACTAAAAATTGGTCAAATAAACGTTTTTCAGAAAATATTCTCTTAAAAAATAAATTTTAATGACGTTATAATTCAAAAAATTAAATGATTTATTGAAAAAGTGATATTTTTTAATAATTTCAAATTTTCACTTTTACATCGATTGGTTATATTTTTGATAATTATCGTTTTCAAAATTTGTTTCTGAATAATTTAATTCGTCGAGTTAATATTCTAGTAGTTAAAACCAATTTTAACGTAAAACAAGGGAAATGATATTTTTTGATAACGTCGTAGAGTATCGTATTTAAAAAAAGTTATGGCCAGAAAGGTGTTAGGTACATATCATGCAAAATCTGTTTTTATTGAATAAGAGAAGCGAGCTATCTGCAAAATATACCTATAAAGAAGTTGCTTTCGGAAATTTGAAGAATGCTAAAGTATAAATAAGAATATTTGATTTTTATAACTTAATATTCTCAAAACTTCAAGTTTAATGTTGCGATCGAAAGTGAATCTTACATATGGTAATTCGTCTTCCGAAAAAACTTGATGATAAAGCTTCCCAAGAGTATGAACGTAGACCAAATATATTTGAAAAATTTGTACATATTCAGTAAAAAAAAATTTTTATTATTCTTTCAAAAATAACGCGCATGATCAAAATAGATAAAACGAGTTAGGTCAAATACGCAAGTAGTAAGGATAACAAAATTAAAATATTGTATTATTAAGTGATCGAGGGAAATATTTAAAAATTATTTTCCGGCCAAATAAAATGACACGTGGAGGTACTTTGACGCTAAGCTTTGTATTTTAAATTTTTTTGTAATTTTAAGTGATTTCATGACGTCACTTTTAAGAAAAAATAACCATTCAAGGTATAAAATTTCATTGGTGTTCAAAAAATCTATTAACTTAAATATTAGAAGGTTCTTAGTTTTGAGATATAACGCATAAGCGGGCTGAGATTTTGCATTTTACAAAGTTATCTGAAATGATTATTGATAAAAAATGTAATGTTTTTTAAATCTTTAATAGTTAAAGTTAACAAAATGTAAGAACGGGTTTTCGTTAAACATCTAAAAGCGGTATTAAATGCACATATCTAATTTTACCTCGAGATGGCTCTTGAAGATACCATTTAAGTAAATTTTAAAACGATGATATTGTATTTTTGCTCCTATAATTCTCTTGACAAAAACACAGGAAATTTAACCACAATAAGTGCGCGAAAGTGAAAGAAATTCGTATAATTCCGTTATTCATCAAAAGAATAAAAATCATTCCATTCAATTTCGAGTTAAGTCTCTTAGAATTGATTTCCACTGGGAGACGCGTTACCAATTATAATTACCTGCGCCAGCTATTTTGTACATTTCATTGAAAAATACGAATAATATATTAAAATTTAAGACTTCCAGAAAATAGCATTAACCTTAGAAGGGTGTCAATAAAATATTTATCCATGAAGAATCTTTATGTAAATAAATGGATACCGGCATTGAGTTACCACTGAACTATACTTACTCCCAAGTTGTTAACATTAAACGGCGAGCTTTTCGGGTTTACAAATTGTATACTTTAAGTATTTTTAAAATATCATTTGTCGGCATGATCCGAAAACGATAATTACAAAAATGAAGATTAAACAAATGTCACTGATGAAAATTTAGAAATAGCTAATTCTAACACGATCCAACTTTATTAGAGTTAATATGACAGTAAATTTTCATACACGATAATTGAAACGTCCATTAATTAATACAACTTTAAATCTTGTTATTCTCTTTTTGTAAAAGTAAAGTTACTTTGCATTCTCCTAGCGTGCGCGGTTTTTCATGGATTGCACGTGAAATTATTCTCAATCTCAAAACTTTAATCTTATTGCGCGAAGTAAAATGTAATTGATTTTTCACAGATATATCTTATCTCATTTTAAAAAATTTAATGTTGATTATTTTAATTTCTTTATTATGTCAGAATTTAATGCAAAATAGTTTAATTGTATAAAAATACACGATTAGATCCAGACAGACTCTATTAGGAATCATTTTAATTCACTGAAAGTCAAAGATGGTTCAAATGAGTAACATTAAAGAAAATATTTTAAAGGCATGCGTATGTTGACTATTTTTACATTATTAAGTATCGGCTGTTATAATTGTATAAAAATATGCATGAATTTCATCCCTGCTAATCAGAAAGTCATAAGCGGACCATACATATAAGTGGAGATAGATGAACAGTTTATTATCTACGAAAATGGAATCAAGCAGGTTGTAACTGAATAGGATGGATGTTGGTGAAGTAGAAATATATGAAAATTCTAATTTATTTTATTCATATTAGGAGATGGAATAAAGATAATTATTCTCCCAGTATGTATAAACATGTTGTGGTAAGACAAATTATAGCTTCAGATATTGATGAAACCATATAACGAATTAAATTTCAAAAGATACATTCAAATTACAAGAAACGACTCGTGAATCCCCGTTTATCAAAATAATGGAAAAATAAACTAAAAATAATGAAATGTTTCATTTCCTTTTCAACAAACACTAAACAGATGAAAAAGTAAGGAGAGTATATATTTCGAAAAAATTATCTTACAAATAGATGGAAATAATTAAAACGGTGCTGTTTGATCAATATATGACAAGCGATGTATTTACTTTTACGTCACCCTTAATTTTCCGAAGGTTAACGTTGCGAGTAGTTTTGATGTTGCTTATCTTCAACATAAACGGTCCTTATCTTCGTATTCTCGTAAAATTTTACTTTTTCCTTAGCTCGTATGACACAAAATGAAAAATAACATTCTTTTGAGTTGTGTATTTTTCCAACAAATTTAATACCACCCTAAGGTGTCTCAAAAAACATAATCAACATTTTTTTATGAGAGAAAAACAATTTTGAGGAATAAAACCTTAAAAGTGACACCACTTTTAAACGTTATTTATTCGTTGAAGAACGGACATGCGCGTTGTTTCAGGCTAAAATTAAGCTGTAAAAAACTGACATCTAACAATAAACAAATAATTTCTAGGCGTGTTGGAGTCTGATGAATAGATGCGGGGATAATAACAATGTTTATTCCCTCGAATTTCCCAAAAAAAATATAATTTTTTAACATTCAAAGTCAAAAAGAGATTGAAAACGAAAAGGATTTTCAAGGGAAAAAATAATAACAATAAGCCTGAAGATAAGTTATTTCGCGTGCTCGCAATGTCATGATCATGCGTCAACTTTGCAATGATGTGGGCCATTTGTTTGGGTCAAAGTATCTTTTTTTGGAAGTTTAAAATCTCTTGACAGCACACTTTCAAGGCACATTTTTTATCATTAATTCAAACTGGAGAACATACCTTAGAATTTATCATAAACTCAAAATCAGCTTTTTGCGAAATATTTATACTTTCGTCTTGTGGGTTACAGAATGAAAGATATTTTTACTGAATTCTTTCACGACAAAACTGACACGAGTGGCCATTTATCCGCTTGTTGCCGGAATATAACGGTTATTGTTCATGTACTAAAAAATGTTGAAATTCTGCGCAGCTAAGAGATATGCATTTACCCACAGGAATTATTTCATAATCAACCATTTTGTAATTCACCATTGGGTACATGGAAAAACTACGTATGTTTAAAAACGAATAAAATCAAAAAAACCCGAAAATAATTTTTAAAATTTTTCGCTGGTTGCTAGCGCGCGTCGCTGCTTAAATTCAAGCTAGTGCCCAAACCCCAAAAATCTGGTGAGAGGGGCATGCTTTTCAAACCAATTATGCAGTAGATTTTGAAAATTTTTGACATTTCTTCAGATCTGAAACTGAGATGCATAAAGATGAAGCTCAAATCGATCTTGGTATATTTTGTCAACATTTTTTCTAATACGGTCTTTTCTTATTTGTAGACTTTGGAATCGAATCCTTGGGAAACAAACAAGTTGAAATCAAAAAATCTAACGAAATCGAAGACGGTGAAATTACAGACGATCCAAACAACGATGAAGAATTCGATGAATCTTTAATTAAAAAGAAGGAAATTGGTATGTACATAGCCATCCCCATCATGAGCTTAAATTAAATTTCACCCAGATATTATTTTTTAAGATTCCCATGTAAAATGCGAGAATTAAGATTGAATTTTTCCTATTTTCAAATCTCTATTTATAAAGGAATTTTTATGTGTTTTTAATCAAATAACCTTAACGTATCGTATCTGTGATTTTTTACTTGACTATTTTTTTGGAAAAGATTATCAAAAATATCTTTTTTTACACCCAAAACTTTAAATGGAATCTTTATTATTTAACCTTTAAATTTTAACATAATCACGATTTCTCTGCCACGCTTTTAATTTTACTTTTAAAATATAAAAACTTTGAAAAATTAAATCTATCATTTATTTTCTGGATTATTTATTTAATAATGATTTGAACGACACCCTCTGTGGTGATACAGTAAGCTCAGAAATAATGAATTTGTAAGTTTGTATGTGTTGCAAATAGTCATCTCACAGTTAACTCTATAACTTTTTCATGCAGTTTTCCCTTATTTTTATTATCTAGTTGAGATGACTTACCTTAATTTGTTGCGAGATTCTAATTTATAATGGTTAGATATATTTAAAGAAGTTTTATTGTCCACTCTTCACAATGATAAGATATTTTAATTTGAAAAGAGACACATCTGAGATATAAAAAAATTTCATTTATCTTTCTAAAATTCCCTACCTTAGAACATAATTTTATTTTGAAAACAAGTAAAATTATAATAATATTGATTCTGAGATTTTTTTTATTTATTAGTGGAATCTTTGGGTTATAACCAATCTGATTTGATTAATGGGGTAGCGAATTCGAATTGGTATCAATCTTAACTTATTTAGCGATAGGCAATCATATACTCGTACGCTTTATGTGGGAGATCTTCCAAAAGAAGTTACAGAAGAAAAATTAAGAACAGTATTTGAAAAGTATGGTGAAATTATTGTTCGAAATTTCGTTGATTCCCAGGATATTGATATTAAATATTTAAGATTTGGTGTCACAACATACGCTTTTATTCAATACATTGATCCTATCTCTTCAATATCTGCATTCGAAAACGAGAAAAGTTGCTTGGTCGACGAGACCTTTGTTAAAGTTATATGACTTCTATTTTCAGGTCGGTTTTGGGCGTGCTAATATATACGATACCATCTGGGTTGGTGGGTTTCCATCGGACTCCCTCTCTTCCTTACTTGAGATCGTCCAGAGTTACTGCGGATTTGTTTGGTCTCTGACTGACAAAATTTTGTCGCAGACTCTAATTAGATTCGATTCATTAAAAGACTCTGACAGAGCTGTCTGTAAAATCAAACAACTTTCTCCTCCATTCGATAATATTTTAGTACTGATTGTTAATGTTTTTAAGATTGACTATATGTCCTCCCAGTCGTCGAAAAAGTTCATTTCTCGGATGGAAAAATCAGGCCAGGTTGTTTACGGAGACATCCTAAGGTATTTTCAGCATTTCAGCTAGGGATTTCGCTCGAGCCGCATCGTCTTCAAATGAACATGGAAGTACTTACGTAAATATTTTTAATGAAATCGAGTCTGAAGAGGATTCCCAAAATTCACGACATCTTCCCAACAAACCATATATTGTCAAAAAGGATCACATACACGAGTTTAGGAACGAGACCATTTGCGAGTCGCGGCTGGAATCTTCGAGTAGCGATGACCGTGATAGGAAACGCCGCATTAATCCATCTTTTTTAAACCATTCAGATCCCCACCATAGTGATAACACCAAGCGTATCTCTTCATCCGACGAAAAACATTTCAAACATAGGAGTGATAAATCCGATAAATCATTTCATAAAAGGACTTGTAAAATATGGTCGGGGGAATTTTGTTTAAAGCGAAAGTCTGTTCACCTTTCCTTCACATTTCTTAAAGGTTAATTTCGAAAATTAATTGTGAGGAAACCGACGCGTGTTCGATGCCTGCCTCTGCAATACAACTAAAGGTGAGGAAAAGATTCAAAGTCTTAAAATCGAACAACGTATGATGTTGGACGACGAGCAATTCATACTCATTAATCAACGAATAAAAGTCAGAAATTTGTTTATCTTAAGAGTGAAGAGGACTCTGCTTTTGCTATCGCTGTTATTAGTCACAAATATAAGGAGGAAGAACCAATTTTTAAGAACAATTTCATCAACTATTTTTCACAAAAGAACGCTGCAGGCGTTGTAAACATTCACGATTCAAAGCATAATAATGTATATTTAGTTTCTCAAATAGCTAACACACGTACTCTATACCTTCCCTCCATGCTCATTTACCACAAAGCATACAAGAGATGCAAGGCATTTGGCAAGCGATCTTATTGCTAATAGGTCATTCATGCTCATACTTGCTCTCAGATGTCAATAAATTTTCGTCCATCAAAACCAGAAATGTTAATTATAGATCATGTTATTAAACATAATTTTTCTACGTTAAAATATTGTCTTTAATCAAACATGGACTTTAAATGACTTTATCATGATCTTGTGATAGAATTTTTTATTGAACAGGTTTTCGTTGGGTAAGTTTTACATATTACTTTCAAGGCGGTTTAGAAAATTAATTTGACTCTGGATACGTCTTATACCAATAAAAAAAAGGAACTTTACGCCTGATTATAAAGTCAGTTTTGTATCTATGGTAATTGTATTTTTTGAAAGCGGAAAATTCGGCTGGTACTTTGGAGTAAGATGAAATTCATAGGTAATGTCGTTAGGTGATTTGTTTAGATCGAATGTATTCGTCAGTCTTCCTGAAATCTTACGAGTGCTTGCCATTGTCTTTGATTTTGTTCAATTTAGTATCTCAACATTTTTATTCTAAATATTTAATTCGATTCAATAAATCTTTTTGACGATTCTCTAAAATCGATTTTATAATCGTTAAAATCTTCGACTTAAAAATCCTAGCTGAATAAACATGCCTTATTTCTTGAAAATTAAACTCATATCAACAGTCTACTTCGGGCATAGCTATTTTTATTCTTGTATGTCATAAAGGGTTTTTCGATCAACTTAATAATTTTTGCTATCAAGTTTAAACGACGTTCAGAGAAAATAAATTTTGCGTTACAAATTTATTCTTGTATCTCTTCTCTTTTCGTACGATTCACTAAATCGCCAAAAATTTTACAATAAAAAGTCCCGCAAAAGTCAGAAGTAATTGCTCCAAATTTTTCATCAACCAGTTCCCGCAGATGAGTTTCGTATATTTCACCACCACGAACATCCACATTTTTCAAACGGATTCAAAAACGAGGAATCGGCTGGAAGATAGTTAAAATTATACTGAGCTATTTATGGGCCCTCTACCAACCCTATAAAGTGGTGAATTCTGGTATTACCCATAATAAAAATGGGAGAAAGAATTCCCTTTGTGGCACACACGGCTTTCAGGTTTCTTTGAGCTTCTTTAAAATTTTCGCCGCTTACAGATCTCTTGAATTTTGTGATACGGCATCCCCTAACGGTTCATTTTCATTACTGCCACTACTGAAACATTTCGACTCATAGAGCCTGGTGCAGTTGCAAAAGCTGATTTTCCGTTTTTAATTCTCCCCCTACCGGGTCTAGTTGCCACCTTAAACCCCACTTCATCGAGAAAAACTAAGTTAAGTTCACCGTTTTGAGTTTCCATTTCCCGAAAACCAAAGCAAGTGCTCCTCTAGCCTCGGTTGTTGTGTCGATATTCATACGCTCAGGTATCAAGGCAATGTTTTTCATTGAATCGTGAAATTGGCGCAACGATCTGTCCCTTTAACTCAGATAATTTTGCCCAATATTTTCATGACCACGTTTAAAAGTTCAACCAAGGCAAAAGTACATTCTTGATCTTAATGAGAGAGTAACTGCTCTCTTTCCTCGATAGTTAATTTCGAGCGTCAATTTCCACCACTCTCAGATCAAAATATTTATCCGCTGTTAAATATTTTTGAATTATACTGTTGATAGTATGGTAGTTCCCACCAAACATCAAAGCTAGAGCAGACACCGAATGAGCTTCTGGTGTCTTTGCCACTATTCTTTCTCTTACGTCGTTTAAAATATTGTTATTCTTTTTTCCGAAAAGTGCCTAGCCTGATTCTACAAGACACTGTTTTCCTGTTTTGCGCTCCGGTTTTATTCGTTTCTTGTGTCTTCATCAACTTCGGCGTGGCTGCGCAAGAGGTCATTTTCGCGCGCATGACGAGAGCTTTAACAGAAATTCAAATAAAATGTAACTTCCTGAAATGTACAAAGAGCTCTATTTGATAAATTAATTTCCACTTATATATATGAAGTCGATTTACACGAGGACTTCTTAAATTAAAATATTCTCGAAACTTTTTAAAATGTAATGGCTTTATAAAATTATGAGGTTGACCGAGAAGCCCTCAAATGTAATCAATGGAAAATGAATGGCTTTGAAAAATATCTTCAGTTATCCTTTACCTTTTAAAAATGCTTGAAACATAATATTGAAGTTACCGCAAGTGCATATCATAGACAAGCGACTAAAATTAAAATAAAGTGGTTTTCATTTGATTTTAGCTCGAATTTTAAGTGAACTAAGTTTATTTCATAATGGTTATACGACTATTACCTTAACAGCTTCATCAAGTTCCAAAATTTTTTATCTAGCATGTAGGCTGTGTAGTTTGACCCCAAATTTACACTTTTAACCTAATTTTTTAAAATCAAGTTTATCAAAACTACATTAGATTAAAAAAATTTACGACGAAATGATTAATTTTATGTAATCTGTCCATGTTTTATTGTGAATTCACCACCGTATTTTGCATATTTACAGTTTTTCTCCAAACCCATTATTTATACAAAGAGGATTCGCTAAAAATAGATATAGATGTGCTCATAAAACAGATACCAGTCAAATATAGTTTGTTTTGCATCTTCAAAATCTATATAATTAATTGAAGATATTCTTTCTAAAGGTCGAAAATAAATTTTTATTGGCAAAAGATAAATATAATTTTTCAAGGAATAAATCAGTTCAGTTTGATCTTTTCGATTTTAAAGCAATTCAAGTTGTATTTAAGTGTGAAGGGGATTTTTAATTAAATCGATAAAATATATTTCCAACTTTAATTTAATATTTTCCTATAACTATTTGAACTAAACTGATTTAATAATGGCGCCAAGCTAACTATTACTATCATGTAACTATCCCGCCAAATTTTAACTTTTGAAAAATTTAACCACGAGGTTATTCTGAACTCTTAGATAACGTAAAATGGGATTTTTATGGATTCAATCAACGTTAAATATCAAAATTTTGATTCAGAGAAAAAACTGAGTGAATTATTAAGAAACCTCAAAATATTACATAAGTTGAATAATTGTAATTCTAGAGTTTTTTGGATGAATTGTATCCTTCATAGGCAATGAATCCAGTCCCTAGTTTAAAGTGGCGAAATTTTCGCGTTTAAATCGAGTCTAATGATTATTAATTTTTAATTAGACTTCATAAATTAAAAATTTTGAGTATTTAAATTAATAACTCGTACATGTTAGAAAAAAGTACAATTAATTTGGCGCCAAATATAAAAGTCAGAGAGGCCATTTTTTTAGACGTGAAGCGTGTTTTAATAGGTTTAAACCATCTTTAAGTATATGCTCTCGGGGTTGGCCGATAAAGAGTTCATGAGCACGTAAAATAAAATTTTAACCATAATCGCCGCATCGCCATTTTTATTTTAACTGATGTGGCAAAAGATTCTTTGAACAAATTTTGCATTTTTTGACTGTATTATTTCACAACTATTCAAATGAGCCCATAAAACGCTTCGCTCCAGAGAATCCATAAGTTGGGCGATAAATTGATATCATCCAAAGAGGTTAAATTTCGATTTAAATTGACACAAAATACTAGAGCTTTGGGGATAAAAAGAAAATTACTGAATGAATTGACTCAAATATTTAACTAATTTTAACCTTTACGTGTTAATCAAAAATTTATTTCTCAAATAATCTTAAGTAAACTGGTTTAAATAGAAATATAATACACAGTTGTATTGATTGGCGAAATATCCTACATTGATTCTGGATTTTACCAGTTTAAATTTAAGTAATTACTAAAATTTTATGAATTTGTAAAACTCGTTTATCTCAAAAATAGTTTATTCACTATGCAGTGATTCATCCACTTTTAGCGTTAAAACATAAAAAATCTAAATAAGGGTAAAAAACTGATTTCTACAGATAAGTTCTCAGATTTGATTTAAATTTCAATTATGTGTCTTCATTAAAAAAACATTTTACACCAACTTGAATACTCGCCATGTTAATTTCGGTTATCGAAAGCAAGAGTTTGTATTTTTAAAAATATTCTTTTAACTTATCTTCACTACAATCAAAAAAAAAATTCATGTATAAATAAAGAATGTTGGAATAAGCACGTGTTTCAGATCGACCCTTTTTAGTATATCAAATTTATTCATAATAAGCGTTTGCGCACTTTTCAAAATTTCTGATTCCGTTTTTAACATTTATTTTTATGAATAATTTAAGCAATTCAAAATTTATTTTTCGAAAAATATTGTAACACAAACCAAACATGAGTAATTTAACACTGATGAAGTTAAATGTTAGCATTTGATGAATTTATCAAATGAATTGCATATTTTATAAGTTTATTAGAATTATAAAAACGTGACTGTTTTTCAATTAGGTAGATTTTTAATACCTTTTTGAATATCTTATAAAAATGCCATGCTAGAGACTTGAAACGGTTTATGGCAACCAGTAAGACACCTACAAGAGAGATCACTGAGAACTATGGCTATAGTATATATCCGTTAAAATTTTAATTAATTCCTAACCTATGGGACAAAATAAAAGGTCCTGAAAAATGAAACCTAAAATCCAAAAAATCGTCAAATAATGTAAAATCTGCAAAATTCAGCATATTGAGTGTTTTAAAAGGATGAGTATGGCAAAGCTGAACCAACGATACATCCGCGCTCACCAGTGATACCCCAACTGACAAAACAAGCGCTATCGTCAACCCGACATGTCCTTCTGTTTCAACCCTTCTCCCTCGAATGAAGAAGACACAGCTACGATTATCTTACGATGACAACTTGAATTGTTTCAAAAGATGAGCAGGCCGGAGTCGATCCAGAGATAAATTTAGGCCCAACAGGTATCAACTCACTAGGCCACTCGTCTCTGATCTCAACCTGGCATGTATTTCTTTATTCCAAGATGGGGTAGTCAGGTTTTTAGGAATTCCCCCGGTTTCAAAGTTGCCAAGTGTCCTCTTTTACTCCTACTCTCTTTCAAACCGTTCAAGCCATAATTTTAATTTTTACGCGTAAACATTCGATTAATACCGATAAATTAATTTTTTATTTTTTGTGAAAGTCAATGAATTACAACGTATATTTTCAATTTTATTTGAATTTATATGTAAATTAGAAAAATAAGAGGGTCTATTGCCGTGATTCATAAAACTAGAAAATTTTTTGAATGAATAAGATCAACAGTTTGAAAATGGAAGCGCTTAAAAGACCTGAAATTACATCATGTGTACCTGAGACAGGAACTGTCACAAACCATGAAAGCCCGATGTCTCTAAGTAGCCGAGGACTGACTGATCCACATCCATTCAAATACCATCCAATTGCAACGACGCTGCCTATTTTACAGTGAGTAGTGCTGATTGGGATTCCAAGACGTGTGAGAGTGATGACACATATCACACTCCCGAATTCGATAAAAAATCCTCTGCAAATTATATTTTTGTCAAACGTTTCTATTGAAATTTGCGTTAATTCAAGTCCGACAGTTTTCAAAACACCCTTTCCAAAGCATGAAAGGCCTAAGACCATTCCCAGAGCCCCGTACATAATTACGAGCAGTTGAATCCCCTCACAGAGCTTGTCAGTGGTCCTATTGTATAACATAATCGCAGAAAATAGAACGGTTATGGAGTTGCTGACGTCGTTACCTCCATGTGCATATGAGCCATAACATGCCAGCAATATTTGCAGTGTAGTGAAAACTCTATTGTTACTTCTTTTTTTAGTTTCATCCTTGGGTCTAACTAGTATTAGCTCGCTACATGGTTCCGACCTAATCTCTTTTCTTTGAATCAAATTTTCAGGAATAAGTGGGGCCATGTCGTCTTCGTCCAGAGTGGAAGAGGGTAAAGATTTCTTGTACCGAGTTTTCTTTTCACAACATGTGTCCCAGAGAACATGTAGGACGGTGAAAAATGATGTTATCCCGACACAAAGAGCTATTGAATAAATATTACCAAGATCTTTCAACAAGTCTTATGATTTTTCAAATATTTACAAAGTTCGCTCTTGAAAAGCGTGAAAAACGAAAGCAGGAAAACCACAGATGTGAACATTGAGTAATCAAGTTCTCTCTTGAGTTGGCAGGAGTTCTGTGGTTTAGAACAATTTTCACCTTGGTATATTGGTATATTGCGAAAAGGGCAATAGAAAAGAGTCCCGAAGAGACGGGAGAAACTAACCAGGATGCGAAAATCTTCATAACGCTTGGCCAAATTAAGCCACGACCCTTCTTAGCCACGAAAGCGAAGCCCATTATGCTTCCCACAACGCTATGAGTCGTGGAAACAGGGACACGCTTCATATTTGCGATAATCATCCATATGGTACTGCTGACCACTATCGCCAAATAGCCGCAGGCTAGGTACAGGTAAATATTGAGAGAATGGGGGGTTTTGCTAAGAGTGGCATTTGAGATCAACGATACGTTACTGACCAACGTGGAAGAATTAACTCCTAAAGTATGAGTCCCATTGAAAATAAGAGAAATTTGAGTGAAATCGAAAATTCTGGTTCTCAATGTATCTGATCAGAGAAAAATATTTACCAGAAACAGTTTTACCTACCACTATTGCTCCTAAAAATTCGAAGATACTTGCAAGGACAATTATCTGGCGAAGTGTAAGCAACTTTGACCCGTAAATAGACCCGAAAGTGTTAGCCACATCGTTGGCTCCAGTGCCAACGCTTAAAATGAACGAAAACACAAAGTTAACAACGAGGAGAATGAATTCCGAATCTACATACATCATCGGTACTTCTACAAAACGCGAAGTTTACGATGCATACAAACATCAAGTTTTGTTCTCGTGAAAACAAAAATGATCATATTTTTATTTTTAGGACCGAAACTCACATACCTTTCAAAACTGATTTGTTTGAAGCCCTTTAAAAGCTTACTCGATCTACTTTTCACAATTAAACACTTACCATCCAATAAATATTTAGTTGTTAAATTTAATAGAGATGAGTTGTAATATGTTTGCACTCTTGAAGATGTGATTCTCCCCTCCACTCATATGGCAGCATTACCCTCAACGTTCCAGCTTTTTATGAAGTATTTGCACGGAGATTCTGATTCAGAAATAAGGCAACGAACCAACTTAATCCTCGCACCACTCAGGGATCCTATCATTCTTTTTATGATTTTGAGAATGTAGAAAAAACTCATTCACGTTTACATATTATTCGTCGTGAATGAGAGAAAAACTACTTTGAATATATGTTTAGAAGCTTGTCACGACGACCGTGAATATTCAAAGCTAAGAGTGGGATGAATGCATCAGAATCTGTGATATTATAATATCAAGAAGAAAATGATTTTACAATGTGAGACAAAAAATAACCGATAGATTTATAATAAATATGTTGCATAATCAAACGTTTTGAAGGCCTTGATAATTTTACACCTTGGCGCTTACCATCATTAATAATTAACAAAAGCTAATAGTTGTTTGGATTTTTGCCATGCGCGTTTTTTATTTTGATCCCAATAAATTGAGATATATATCATCTTGTCTGACCGACAAAAGGCAAGGCTGCTTAAGATTTTATGCATCAATGAAAAAAATGTTAACAGGATTATTTTGCCTTTCAACGAAATGAAACATGGTTTTAACTACCTCGACACAAAATTTACAAAAATATCGAAATTTGAATGTTTATTAGTTGGATAATTAGACAAAAAACAAAACATCAAATAAATGCTCTCAAAATACGGTGGTATCTGGAGTTACAAGCAAAGCTAAAAGAGACAAAATATAAAGTTGGAGACAAACGGCCGCATACTCACAAAAGAAGACAACAGGAATGGCATCGCTTTGCGATAGACGGTTAGCGCGCACGAGTCGAAATTTATTTCATTGATTGCAATATTTTGGTGTATCAACAAATTTATGGAACAAGCTAAGTTATTAGTCCCAATATATCACTATTTTCTGATTTTTGTGTCAACATTCAATTTATTTTTAATCTCTAAAACGAGGGAATAAAGTAAAAAGCTGAAATCAGAACCAGTGGACATGCGTATAAATATTTTTGCAGATACCTATTTTTACTTTTTTTTTACTCATTTTTGTTGTTAATTATGAAACTTTTTAACAATTTTATTTTAGTTTTTCCAAATTAAGATTAAATTGAATAGTATAGCTCGACAATTTTTATATATTCAAGACAAAGAATCAAGAACTTATCACAACCTGAGAATAAAAAATCGTCGTGATATAACTAATGCAGATATTTCCGTTGATGAAGATGGACGTTGAAAATTTTAAGAATTGGAATAAAAACGACATTTTCAAAAGAGTTGAAACTAATGATAATAAACCGCGACGTTAAACTATTCATGAAATGGGAAATGCTTTTAATAGCTAATGTCAGTTTTTATTTCTCAAAACTTAAATTTAAGCTAATCTTTGAACACGTTTTTCAAGATGGTTCTCCCCCAGTTTAAAGCATTTTTATTCAATGAAAATATACCATTTTGGGCATCTAGGATGAGATTTCTATCGCACATTTTTTCGCCAAAATACACAAACTAGGAATGATGACATAAGCATGCGCCACATCGCATTAATAAATTCAAAGAAATTTTATTGTGCATAAATTTTAATTTTACGTTATGATGAGATAAATAATTAGAGATGTTTACGTTTCCACCTTTTCTTATATTTTTATATTTAATACAAAATACTAGTTACTTTGTAGGTACATTACGATTTAACTGATGATCTATAACAGATTAAAAGAAAAGTTGCCTCTTTTTGACCAAATGGATATTTTTACAATCAAAAAGGTGAAGACTTTAGATAATTTTTTGAACAAATTCATGTTTACTCAAATGGCCGGCGTCCTTTTACGTTGACTTTGAATGTCAAATTTTTTATGTCAAAAGATTTGAAAATATGCGGGCATAAATGACCTTAAGTTTAAAGTTAGTACGACCATCTTATCGCCTGCGAACGTTCAAGGAAATAAAAAAACGATACTAAAATTAATGGTCAGTTCAACGGATGTTGTCAAAAAACTTCGGCCTCGTCTGATAAAAGTTTTCATCATTTAAATTCAAAAATCTTCAAAAAACGATAAATTACAAAAAAATAGCACGTTAAATTGACGTATCATAACTTTAATTGTAAAATGAAGGTTCAAAAGTCATGCCATAAAGTAATATTTCTTTGGTTCTTAGAAGGCGCGAGAGATTCATTTGGTATAAATTATACTCGAAATACTTGCGTGTTGTATTTATTAATCTTACCTCAAGCGCAGCAGGTGTAAGGTTGGCTATAATTGGAGGAGTACAGGTTGAAATTTTAGCAAACTAAAAACCGATTTTTTAACATTTAGCATCGTTGTAATTTTGATTTATATTTGAAGCGAAACATAGTATGGCAAAAAAGCACTAAGTTAGAATATTAACTGAGATAATAAACACGCTAACTCTATCAGATGCCAGGTGAGTTTCAGTCATTCTATCTTATGAAAAAATAAGTTGGCATGTTTTGTGATAAAAGGGAGATGAAAATCGCATTTAAACAAATATGATACATTGCAAACTATTTAAAACCCGAGTTGTGATAAGATTTAAACTGAAAATATGAATTTTACAATATTGCAGTGCAAAATAACGAAACTTGTGTTGATAAATTCCACATTTGCGCAGTCGCATAAATCAAACCTGCAAGAATCTGTACATGACCCATCATTGAAACAGGAGAATATTGACATTCTAGATTCTAAAGTGTCATATAACAAACAATGGAAATTATTTAATTTAATATCAGTTTATGTTCACAATTTGTTAGTAGGCGGGAATTATCGCATGCCGAGATTCGGAAACGCCACGTAAATTAATTAAAAATTATTTTAAAAACCAGAAATTTAAGAGGCCTTTGTATTAATCGTACTCTTTAACGACATAAATAAAATATAGGGCGGCGTTAGATTTACTGGTGTAATTTCTCAGTTAAACTACATCAACTTAATTAAATTAGATTGATCGCTGTTATTTTTAACGTAAAATATTCCGTATTTGGACCAATTATCTAAAATCACCTTTCAAGCTATCTCACTTTTGAAAGAGCAATTTATAAAAAAAGACAGTTAAGAAGAGCGGTTATAGAACTAAACGACGCGCAATCTCACCCGTTTCAACGTATATCGATTTCTACTCACCCATAATACAACATGCAAAGATTGCTCAAATATTAAAGGAGAATTGAAAAAAGATGAAGCAAGAACTTAGTGAGCTTTTCGGAGTTATACCTCAAACATTTTCTTATCGCTAAATTAATATCAATCGATGGACTGAAAGCTTGCCGAAACCTCAAGTTAAAAAAATGTATTCACTGAACGTGAATAATGCCATGTATCAAATGATTCATAGCGACGAGATGAAATTTCATTGTTGAGTACAAAAACAATTACTATGAAAATATGGTTGAGGTGCACAAAGTTATTCCCTCGGTATTTATGCAAATTCCAGATTTTCTTACTAAATAATGAATTTTATTTGATACGAAAATTTCTTCGTCACATTTATCAAAATTTCATTTTTCCCATTTTAACATTATAAGGCTATCCCTTTTTGGTTTATGGAAGTAAAATTCTCTTTTTTTTGTGTGTCTTTATCCGACTTATCATCGGTTATACCCTTGACAAATACCCGTTCCCTCAACTATTACTCCACATAGTTTCTTTGAGTCATATAACGTATACTTTCGAAGAACTTAACGATCTTGTGTGATTAAAAAACATAATCCGAAATATTTTTCATTGAAGATAAAAATTACGATAGACTTGAAGAAAATTCTAAAATGGTTAAAAGTTTATTGACAGTTATTATTTCCGAAAATATAAATTAAACACCCGGCAATCAAAGAACGAAACTATAACGAGTCAATTGTTTGTTAAAATTAAAAATATCTACTATTTTAACCATAAAAACTGAAATGAATTCATTCTAAGTTTAAAAAATTCACAGACATCCCTTTGCTAACGGTTTGAAATAATATATTAATTTAACTCAACTTTTCAAAAGTTTCTTAGCTTAATTTTTATAAACTAACCAAATTCAAAAAATATTTTAATTCTTTTTGAATAAATTATGAATGCGGAACACCTCTGTCTGGAATTTAAAAAGAAATGGGCGCGAATTTAAAATTTTAGGTTTTTATCTTTACTCATTTTATATTTTTATCGTTGTTTCATTTAAATGATAAAAGCTGATAGTTTGCACCTGCGCGGTAACATGTGAAAGGTATTGACTCTTATGTTTCGCATTGTCTAAAAAGAGCAAAGCAAAGAATTATATTTTTAAATTCAGAGAAACCAAAAAATATTCATCGATATAGATCGTAAAGGGCGGGAGAAATTTAAAGATAACAAACTCGCCACATTTGAAAACATCAATTTAAGCTCAAAAAATAGATAAACTCATGTCAATTTTCGAAGAACGGCTGAAAGATCATTTTATTTATTTTATCGCAGGAGATATAGTTTCTTTTCAAGTCTATTTTTCACGCAGGGAACTACATGCTTGTGTTAGTATGGGTATAAAAAAGAGCTTGTTATTACTTAATATCCTAATTTTATTTGTTAATGTCTGTAAATTAGTATCAACTTTATTATCATTATTTAAGGTTATCATCGATAGTTCAGGTATCTACTTTCAGATCTAGTCAATTATTTTAGCTATTTTGTCTAGTTATGCTGGAGAAAGGTACACTAGAATACACGTAATTAACTGACAGAAACTTATGTCAAGATCTGAGAAAAAAAAGAATATTTATCAAAAGCGTTCAGACTATGTGTATGTTTCCATCGTTACGAATAAAAGACAAGTCCCACATGTATTGGAAAGATACTGTGATTATATTAAGTTTCATCAAGCTTTTAATCCATGGAATATTTTCAGATGCACAAATAGAGAATATTGAAGAAATGATGAATTCGAAGGAAGGCCGTGCGATGCTCGAGTGGAGCGAGTGTTTCATGTTGGAGGAGGAACACCCTTGGAAGGGTCTGAGTGTGAGGAAACGGCAACACCCATTTACTTTCACTAATCAGACTCGGACGTTCCTTAAAGACAGGACGTTCCAATATAAACTCTGTGAGTGCTTTCAGAAAATCAACCATATGATAGATAATGTGATCACCGACGTGGACTATGTATCATATCACTTCAAATACATGGTAACAGTTCATAGAATCACATTTACAATAGACTGGAGTGGTTCAAATGACTCGGTATTATCTTCTGTTCTTGAGGTTGGAGTGGAGGGAAATTTAAATGAGATTCCTCTGAATCAAAGAAAAAGTACATTCTCAAACAAGACACTTTTATATCGATTTAAAAATGCGCTATTCTTCATGAAAGCAAAGTTAAAAGTGGCAGAAGGCTGGAATACATTATCGGTAACAAATTTCACGTTTTTTGGCTGTTCTCTAGTATGTGGAGGCGTGAAAACAAGTCAGACTGATATAATGTACTTGATAAATCTACAAATGGATTTGCCTACCGTCTGTTTATGGTATATTGAACCAGTGCGTTCTACGTCTATTGTTTTCAATGTCCTAGATAAAGAGCTTGATTGTGCTGCCTCAGAGATTCTTCTGGTTGAAGGATTCCAGGTTTTGTCTGAGATCGAAAACAACGTAATTACTTCACTGTGCAAACTAGGTCGGGATTCTTCAGAGCATATTCTCTCCCCCAAAGTTTGGCTTATGTACAAAAGCGGTGGAGGTAAAAAAATTTTCGTTGAACACTTCAGTTTTATCTACCACGGAGGGTGCGATAGGCAGTATACCATATCCGGAGAAGCAGGCGAAGTAAACGTCTCCATACGGGGCGCCAGCGATGTGCAAAAAATGAGATTCGATTGCTCTGTTTATTTGCGTAGGTCGGATAAGAAGCCGTTCGTTATTTCCTTTGAGAATTTTTACCTTTTCAGCTTAACAAAATCTTCATGTACATCGAGTTATATCATGATATATTCGGGGAATAACCAGATATTCAACATCCCTTTTTGTGACTCGATATCTCCACCAAAATATGTTGATGCGCGCTACGGATGGCTGCGGTTAAAGATTATAAATAGCGCGCCAATATATGACATTAATATGATCATTAAACACCAACTTTTGGAAAATTTTGACATGAGCCTCTTTAACACTTCAATTACTGATGACTCGGAGAAATTAAATTTTGATAAATTGGCGAGTAAAATTGTCTTGTATACTGTCATAGGAATCACGATTCTACTAGCAGTTACTGTGCTTCTACTGAGCGAAATCGAAAGGCTGGTTAGGTTTACCCGCCATTCTATAGCAAGACTACGAAGAAGAAAAAGAATTAAGCTCAAAAACATTACACTATCAAATGATTTAGATACAATGTACTAAGTTATACATTATAACTGTATAGATTTCCACGATCTGTTCCGAACAAACACAGCTATGATTGTTCGAATATCATACTTTATTCTTCCAACAGCTAGACATTATTCGACCTTTGCATTTAAGAATATTTGCATAGGGCTCTTTTAAACTTTTTAAATTCAATAAAATACGCTCTGAAATCCCATAGAAGAGCGTAACCATCCCAAGAACATGTCATTAAATAGTTATCGTCATTTGGGCACCATTTAACGGATGATATGAAGTTTTGGTGGAATTTATCAATGGTCGCAGCTATGACCGAGTCTGATTTAAACTAAAGTATGACCTTTAGACGAATAATCGAATAATTGTGCATATTTTTGCTTTGAACCAACCAGGCACAGTCTCCTTTGATGTGAAAAATCGATTGAAGTGTAGGCAGAATCGCCTTTCTGGATATTATAATCGAGTCTGACCATATTGGTTAAACATCCAGCAGTTTCGATTTCCCATTGTCTCACTGTTTCGTCCCACCCGCATGTGAAAAACTTTGAGCTTTCTCCAGAAACCGAATCAGTTGCTGGAAGGGTGTGAGATCCAACAGTCATGATAGGCGTTTCAAGCACTCCCTCTCTTTGTTCCATACCTATTAATAGCAAGTAAAACTTTTCAATTCTTCATTACACAAGTCCCAAATGGTCACTTCGCCGTTGTAAGACGTGGATATAAGCAAAAGATATTTTTAAGATCTTACGATAGGTTCTCGGGCCTCGTTAACTAGAGATAGTGACAAAACAGTAGAGCTGTGACCCTTAAGGGTGCCAAGTCGTTTTAGCTGATTTGTAGTTTGTTCAAGCTAATGAATAGCAGAAAATACCTGAGAAACACGAATATAAGTATCGAGTCCACTAGATAGCATAATGTTACTTCCTGATGGTAAGCTTACAAAAATACCATTATTTAATATTTTAACGCACTTTATTGGCCGGTCGTGGTGGGCGTGCATCCATGTACGACTCCCTCATAAAGTTTGACAAGTTACCATCTGTCTTCCATATGGATAAATATTTGTCATATGACCCAGTGATGATTCTATTTATTTAAAAAAATAGAACATTTCTTCGTTACAGTCGATGGCTGAAACGATATTTCCATGTTTATATTCTTTAATTTTTGTAAATTCTTTCTTAACGTCGTATTCTACAATTATTTTATTTTCCTGTCAGTTATTTAACGGGTTAACGGTGCTTATGCCATGAGCAGATAAGAATTCTTTCATCGAAAGGTCTTTCAGTGAGCATTTGTCGATATAAAATTCAAAAAACTGTTTAGGTTCAAAATTAAACGGAAAAATTACTGTTTTTAATGATTTGCTTGAGAATGGCTTCTAAGTTTTCTCGCTTACTGTCAGAAGGTATTGAAAAATGAGGTTTTCCAATGCATATCTAGAATAATATTTATTTTATACTCTGACTTGAGAGAAATCAAACTAATGTCAACATAATCCAGGTTATCTGAAGCTTTCAACGGCATGGCTTTTCACGCAGGCGCAAGTATGCATGAATCCGAAAAATTAAAAACTTTCAACGATGAAACAAAAACTAAGAAAAATGCACAAGAAAACGACGAGGTAATTTTAATTTTAAACCTGACAAAAATACATCTCATACTTATAAGATTTTTAAATTTCAAATATTCTTCTTTTATCTTCGTTTAGCGTGATAATCATGGAATATTTTTATTTTTACGAATTTGAATATCATTTGATTTCTCTTCATTTTTAAAAACGTTATTTTTATTTATGAAAAACAAAATCGAACAAATCTCTCGAAATTGACTCCAAAAGATGTCTATTTTTACACATACTCTATCATTATCCAGTTTGGCAAATAGTCTTATAAAAACATTGTCTTAGAGAAAGAATTCTATTCTCAAGCATAACACAATACGGTTTAAATTGTTTGTAACTTGATGATTTTTCTCTAAACCTGGTTAATTTGTTCATATATAAAGAAATATGGGTTTCTTAATATATCCTTGAGACTCCTTTTGTCAACTATATCAAAGGAAGTCGACTCAGAAAAGTTCATTTTACGATAACTTTTAATCCAAAAAAACTTAGATTTTACGTGGGTTAATATTTGAAACCTTATTTAAAGTGAATATATTTGGATTTCGCCTGTGGTTGTTATTTGAGAATAAGTATTTAAGAAGCTCAATTGAAATACAGTTCATTAATATTTACGAAAGCAGGAATTTAGTTTTTGTTCGTGAAAAATTTCCAAAACATAACTTCGTGCGCAGATTTTGAATAATCGTGCGAAACATGTAAAATGTATGATCTTCAAATGTCCCGATATGATGTGTTGAATTTTAGCTAAAAATCGCATTCCCTGTTTTTATTGTTTATAAAAGCTCTTAATCAATATATTTGAACATCGCTCAATTTTAAGTACATCCACATTCATTATTTTTGGTGAGGTAAACTATTCAACGCATGTACCGTATATTCTTCCTTTTATCCCCGAAATTAACAAAAAACATTCTCAAGGTAATTATTTGGATTTTTTCCGCTTCATGTTTATATTCGCCTGTTCTTGTTTCACAATTAAATATCATAGGTTTTTTAAACGCGTTCTCATAATTTATAGAAAAAATTCAATGGAATATTTATTTCAGAATAAAAGTTAAATTCTTCGTTTTAAAACCTAATCGAATTGAAAGAAAAACGGGTTTACCCGAATTTAATTTGGATCTCGACATCTATCGATCGATTTTCAAGGTTTTACGAAGCAATAAATTTCGTTTTGATCGTTTGGGGGAGTGAATAGCTTCTTGTGGTTTATTGACACCATTTTTTATTGTATTTATCTCCACCTCTCTATAAAATAACACTTCGTACTCCAGCTTATAGTTCGCATTCAGTGTATTGTCTGGCTTGACTTCTTCTATAAACCTTTAAGCTATCTTTATTCAAATATACTTTGGTCTAGATTGTGTTTATGCTTCTTAGGTCAAGAAAAATTTTGTAATTATGAGTTAAAACCCGTTTATATTTACTTTGTTCTCGTTATAAACAAAAAAACAGTTAAAATGACACGAACCCGTGGATTTTCGGATAAATTTATCATATTTTTGTTGAAATAATATTACTGCTACCATCGACAATCAAACAACCATAACTCATAGGTTTAGAATTTTATAATTGATGTTAACTTATAAATCTATTCTAAGTTATAATTCACGTGTCGAAAAATTTAGGAAGTAATCCTGCTTTGTGTCTTACTTAACGAGTTAATACTTATTTCGCTCGGTTTCATATGATGTCAGGTTCGTTCAAAAGATTAAGAAGCCCTATTTTCCTGGATTTTTGCAAATAGGTTGATCGGATATGAGTTCGTGTTGTGCAAGCATCAACTCAATTCATTGTGTGAGTTTAAACAAATAATAATTATGAAAAAATGTTTTTTCTTGATAAATTTGGAGTATCGCTGTTTCCATCGCAGTAAATTCCAATCGTTCTCCCATCACGTGGGATTGATCGTCGAGAAGGTGAATGAATATATTTTCAGACGTTGCCGTCTCTATCTGATGAGTTTTACAGTCGTCTACGTTTAGTGGAAATTTTTATTGCCGAACTCAAAGGCATTTAATACCGCTTGTAAGGACGGCGTGATTGTGATAGGCTGTAAATATTGGTAATTTATGAGCCAAACTCTCCACCTATCATTCTTCATGTATGCAGTGTACCGTTGTGGTGTTTTTTAATTGCCTTATGAATGAATTTTAGTTTTCTGCCATGTTTTGTGCTCGCTTTTTAAATCAGCAAAATAAAAACAACCCAGTATTCTTATATTTGATAATTTTTCATCGGTATTCAATTCGTTATTATCAAATCTTTAAGTTACAAAAATAATTATTTGTTATTTTGACTCTCGGATTTTCAAGATTATTTGATTTAAATCAAGATTTTTATTGTTAACTCTTTTGTTTTTGTTTCTATTTTATATGATCGTTAACGTAAAATATAATGATTTTAGAACGAGATGGGAAACGAATTTTGTCAACTGGACCTGAAATTCAAAAATCTCAAGGTAAAGCTGCACGTACATGTAAGATCGAACAAGATTTCAACTACATTTTTGACGGTTTAACCGATCAATCTAGTAGAAGGCGAACTTTAATGGAACTCATCGCTGAATTCATTCACAGAAAATCAACTCAGGCATTGAACGAGAGCTTTTTTTCATCTGAATTTTTGCATATTCTGTTTAGTCTTTGCGCTGACGCAGTTTTTTTTGAATAATTACGATAGGAAACAATGATTCTAACAACCATGATCACACTTATTCTTATCAAAAACAAAACAGTTCGAAAATCTGATAACCAAATTATGAGTTTTTTTCCTTTTTAGACCAGGATTTCTCTTGAGGGGCCTAGAATGTGAATCAACAATTCCGATCACTGACGATTTTACCAGTACGGATTTCTAACAACATAGAGTTCATTAAATATTTTCACAAATACTTTAATCCAGAATTTCCACTCAGTGTATTTGTGTCGTCTCACGTTAGCCAAGAATGCTGATATTTCAGACACTGCCTGTTTGGACTAAATTCTATATAAATCCCAGTAAGCTTTCAGATTTAGAACTGGCATTAACTGAAAAAATACACGAAATTGGTAGGAAATATGGTGTTATTCAGTTAAAAATGTCGTATCGGATGACACCAAACTCTTTCCCGAGTTATCTGTTCATAGAGCCATGAAGTTCATCATAAAGGTTTTTCTATAAATTTAATCGGAATATGACCACGACTCAATTTTTTAAACGATCTACATCTGGTAGATTCATGGTTATCTTGATCCATCTAAAAAATCCTATCTAAATTTCTAACTTTATGAATCAACAGTCAATTTTGAGGATTCTACTTTTGTTTTTTTACTCACGAATATTCATCAGTTTAATTTTAAACTCCCCATTATAGCTTACATTTCAATTATTTTTGAAACATAATATATTAAGATCCTACATTCAGCTGATTTATGCTCAATCGAGGCATGATTTATTTTGGTTCTTCAAAGTTAGATAACTGTTATAAACAACTACTTTATGTGGGATTCATTACTTTGTTGCACGCTAGACCAATTGTAACACATAGATTTGTGCATTTTTCGGCGGTTGGCTAACGTTGAACTTATATTATTTGTAAAAGTGCATTTCGACATTATTCACGAATAAAGGCCCAAATATCTGATAAAAGTTTGTTTTCATGCGATAATTTTATTTTTATAAAAATTTTTTTTAATTTACAATCGATAAATTTAATGATTTTCTGCTGTTCATGAAAAAATAAAATTATACTTCAAACCCTTTTAAAGGAGGAGTATAAATTAAAATATAAAATTCCGCCGCAATAATAAGAATATGATACTGTATCTTTGGCATTATGTTCTTTCGAAAAATGGTTAATTTTGAATTCATAAAATCTTTTTATAGTTTTTTCGCTTAATAGATAATGATTTTCGATTGAAATTATTTTTAGATAATTTCAACAAATGATGACCAATTAAAACTGGTTCATTCATGTCTGGCGGAGATATTTTATTCAAACATTTTGAAAATTTCCCCAATATTTATTTCAGAACGTCATGTTTTAATGCTACGAATCTTTAATCACTTGGTAAGTGAAGGTTGGATTTAAAATAATCACAAGACAAATTTAAAGCTAGATTTGAGTCAGATGCCAATTTAACATTGATTTTGACTGGCATAGTTGCGAAATACAATGTGAAAGATATACGGAATCAAAATTATTATGAAATGGTTATATCGGTATCTTTGAATTCATGATCATTCAGACGTTAGTTTTTTGGATAAATTTTTGTCAATCAAGCGAGAAATTCATGAAAATTTTTTTTACAACGATATATTTGGGAAATTTATCTGACATAAGCTCATGTATATCCATCGAAACAGAGGATATTCTTTCGTATATTCTCGATTTTGATGCTTCGGATAAAAACATTGTTCCCATACACGTTATTTATCATCTTTTCAAATCCCTTGACCAGGAAATTTACCTCGAAACTCCAGGTTTAGAGGATAAAAAAGATAACATCATAACCAATGGCGAATATGTTTTCGATTACTCCTCAGAAACCCACTCACGGATTTTTGAAAAGCCAACCTCGCTTCCTAAATGTAATAATTTATTTGATAACAAGTGATGGTTATGATAAGTGATAACATGCGTTTAAATATCATAAAAGGATTCGTTTCAGTCCTTTTCGGTGTGTTTATTGGATTCGTTCAAGTAAACAACTCTTTTAATCAGCCTCAAAAATCAATTATTAATCAATCAACATTGAAGACGATGCAAAAATCAATCATAAGGTTGGGTTCTTTCATGAAATCATGCACAGTTTTTTCTCGATAATTGTTAGGATCCTAGCTTCGGCGAGCTTCAGTTTGAAACACTAACAAAGATAATCGATGTTTTTCAATCAGTTTTGGCCTAAAGTCCACGAGGAACAAATTTTTTCACTCACAAATTGTATCCTAAAATATTTTCTCATTCATGTTGTTTTGTTTTAAATTATTCAAAGGCTAAATTTAATTCTTCATTTGGAATGTAAAAAATTAGCTCCTCGGAAATAGTCGT
Source organism: Neodontobutis hainanensis (assembly GCA_024349245.1). Taxonomy (NCBI): domain Eukaryota; kingdom Metazoa; phylum Chordata; class Actinopteri; order Gobiiformes; family Odontobutidae; genus Neodontobutis; species Neodontobutis hainanensis. The sequence continues at coordinate 68,370 of JALDNG010000534.1, forward strand.
TTGCTTATATTTTTATACAATTATTAAGATTGTGTAATAATATCTGAACTTTAAAGGATTAGAGAAATAAATGATTTTAACTTTTCCCATTCACTAATTTCAGTTCCGTCGTGAGTTATTGGCTTAAGCCTGAACAATTTCTTTTGATGACAATATACCTTTGGATTATGTTTGCATTACTCAACATCTGAGATCAAGTAATAGTGTATTTCAAATCGTGAAATCATTCTCTGTTTAATTCACGCCTACTTTTTAAATTACGATCAGTACGCCCTATATGAAAGATTATATCGTTTATTTTAGGCAAAACGAAAAAAAAGTTATCAAGTAAAAATAATATCCGTCATTTATACAGCCGCCAGCCACACGCGCGGTTTATTCAAAGTCTACTGTATACAGGATACATGAACATTTTATTTAATTGATAAGACATATCAATAAAAATCCTGTTTCTCTTATTATTTTCCTCTCTCATGCTTTGCTGGAAGTGCGATAGCTGAGTAGCTAGATCAATCTTTAACAGAATAAATACAAGGAAGACAGAATTACCTTCACATAAACTGACATAGTTATCTAGTAACAGGATTTTGATGATAGGTTACAACATTTAAAATGTTGGTTTTTTCAAGCGTGATAAGTTCGATTGTTTTATAAAGTGTTGTTTTTCGAATTTCTTAAACCTCACATAGTAATGCGAATCCCAGTGATTATTAGTGATGTTTTTTGTCGTTTCACTCAAATATCATTGCAATTCTTATCACCATTACTGATTTGACAGTGGATTTTTTGATGTATTAAAAATTATATCTTTATAAGAAAAAACGTAATTAAGTTTTTTATTTTGAGAAAATAATTTTTTACTGATATTAACATGGTTATTACCATCCCGCCTGTTGCATCTGCTAATGAGAAACATTTAGGCCATAGTTTGTTAATGATTTTAGTTTTAAAATTATTTTTGAATAAGACTAAAATTAAAGAAATTTAAAAGAATTTCGTTTCAATTTAGGCATATCGTGTTTCTCTGAATATTAGGCTGGTTCCGAGATTTGGCTAAACAAAGGACTTTGAGGATGGTTTCAAAGTAGGCTATGGTAAAAATGCATAACAAAACCATTGTATGAATACAAATCAGAGCAATATTTAATACATAAATATTTGAAATGTAATGGCCATTCATGCATTTTTTGAGTATTATCGAGCGTGCGCATTTTTTATAAGTTTCTTTCTCTGAATTAATTCGTAGAAAGGCGTAAAACATTGTGGTTTTAACATGAACTTCTTTTTTAACTCAACTTCTTTTTTGCAAATAAAAATATATAATTACTCAACAATTTTCAGATATAAAAGAAATCAAATTTTGTTCTGCCAGTCAAGATCGAGGAAAAGAGTTAATCAGCAAGATTATATTTAATAAATTGCTTAAGCATAACTAACCAAGAAACCTACGACCTTCAGTATGAATTAAATAACCTTAAACTTGCTTGGAAGTTACATGGAAAATACGATAATCTCAGCGAGCATATGGACAAATGATATTTTATTTAACCAAAGCTAAGGCCATGTAAGCAAACTACGTTTCTGGAACTGGGAGATAAAATCGAATTAATCATATTGAAATAAAATGACTTTAATTATACATTCAGCAGTTTCTGCTTGTTTTATTTTGAACTGGCACTGATTCGATTTTTATACAGAAAAACTTAAACCATATACTTGGATAGTAAAATTCTCAAATCGATTATTATTCGTAACCTTCGAAAACAGTGTTCAAATTAGATGATGGCTAATGATTAACCATCCACTTGTATTCAAAGGATGAGATAATTGCAATTAAATTAATGAATTACTCGTTTTAATACCTTCTTTTATATTTGATAATGAAATAAAGATTTTTTTTATATTGTTACTATCAAATAATAAATTTAAAAAATCGGCTTCTCTCGTAATATAACACAATCTCTGTCACGTGACAACATGACTTTATTTTGTATTTTCCAACAAGCCAGTGTTCTCTAGCTATGTTTTCTGGCATAAGAATAATACAATTTTTTGTCCTATATGAAAGAAAAACATTATCCAAAAAATGAGCAAATTAGCTCCTCTTATCTTTCAATAATTTTCAGTTAAAAATAAACTTTGAGACTTTTTGAATAAAGTTTTCAGTTTTGCATCTTTTTAAATGGTTGATGGAACGAAGTTTATGATCAATAGTACTCTCGGTTTTTACTTTAAATATCTCAAATGTGTCACCGATCATGAATAGATTTGAGGATAAAAATATGTTTATTCATCAAATAGAATTTAACTCATCTCTTAGACTGCGTAAAACATAAAAATTTAACCGAATATAATGATCAACTCTTCATATATATAATAAATTGTTTTTAAGTTTAGTAAAGGGTGCAACAATACAATAGGTTCCATTTCATCGATAGTTTCAATTTACTCTTGGAGCCACCAAAATATTAAATCTCCTTATAAAAAACGATAATATTTTTCAATTTTAGACATTCGTCACTTAAAATGCAGCCATTTCGTGAGGTTGTTTAAGTTTGATTTTTGACGATATCGCCCGAGTTATTTTACATTCACAAAGCTGTAAAAAATACTGATTTATTTTTTATGCTCTGAATAAATAAGACTCCAAACCTTTCTGATGAAGCTACATAAGAGTAGATTAAATTTCGTTTTTAAGAAAACCTTCAAGGTATTGCTACTCTTAAAGTTGGGAGAAAAGATGTGATTTCAGTGAGAAAAAATCCCCATTACATTAATTTAACTTCTTTGAAATAAATTAAACCAAAGAGGAAAAATTAGAAAACAAGAATTAGAGCAAATAAAGAAAACACAATTTGAAAAGGCCTATGTTTATTTCTCTTATTTCGATCACAAACAACTGAAATTCCGACAAAAATATTTTTGTTACAAAATCCACATTTGGAACGTGTGTGTTTTATTATTGAATTAAAGGCAAAGGCATTTCAAAGTTTAAAATTTGAGAATGAGCGACTCTCATTTGATTACCTTATAACGACAATATAAACTTCTGAATAATGACATGCTAGAGCAAATTTATTAAGGCCGAGATAATATAAATCATCAACAAAATATTTTAATTTCCGTTCAATAATTACCACATTACAATTTTTCAATTTGTAAATTTAAGTAAAAAACTAGAATTTTTTCACCTGCTTTCTATGAAAGATTGTTAAATAGGAGGAATTTCTCAAGATTAAAACAAATATATTTTTGTATCGATATCTGTAGAAATAGTCCCCAATACGTAAAATAAACCATAGTTAATCCAAATAAAGAAAATAAAAGCATTTCTAACTCATTCTTACTTATATTCTACATATTTCAGTTTTCAGAAGTTTTAGGAGGAATTATAAAATAACTAAGTTTTATAAAAACTTAACTTTTACAAAAATTTTAGAAAACAGTTGTGGTTGACATTTTTGCGTCGTTGAAATTTTCTGTTGAGATTGAAGGTGGAATAAAATCCATGTAAACGAAGATACCCGAAGAGTATATGGACTGATACAGATGCATGCGCTACCTCGACTTTTTACTCGACTAAAATTAATCAATCATACAAATGGTAATTTATTAATTTAAAAAGTCGTCTCTTTATCCACTCGAAGACGGAAACGGAGTCGATTACTTGATCGAAAAGATTTATTTGGAGGTTACTATGATCCCAGAAATATTGGAGAATTCGAAAGATGCTTTAAGTGCGGAAACCCTAAGCTCATCTGGATAAATTGTCAGATTTGCTACCGCAACAAATGGTATAATCGACCCGAAGATCACCAAAAACTAAAAAAATATTAGTTTAATTTATTTTTACATCAATATCCAATTTCATACAGCTCAAACTACTTTATTTAATCGCATAATTCCACGAATATAAATTAATTTTAAGAAGTTAAAAGTTTGAATTGGTTGTCAATAATTACGTGCGATAAGACATTACACATTGTGAAAATTGTCCCATTCTTAGTATTTTTCATCACTCAACAGAGATACAAACCTTCCACGCCAAAAAACGCATTTAAATAATTTCGATTTTTGATTTTGGCAAATTCAATTAATTTGTGTGCTTTTCAGTAGAGTATACATACAAAATTTTTATTGTTGTTTGTTCAACCGAAAATACTATTTATACTCGAAACAATACACTCGAATCCATGGTTTAACAACAATAGAGTTTGCGCATACAGTTAGTTAGATGATACTCTATTTTCTTTTTTGAAGATATTTAATTTTTACATATGCCTCGGTTTAAAATAAGACCTAAAACTTAAATTCAGGCACGTCTACCATCATTCGAAAAAGTGGCACCAGTTTTATGTAAAATTTAAAACATGCAATAAAATAGTTGAGATGGTTAATCTACAAATAACCGTTCGCCTCTCTCTTTCCACGCGAAATAAATTCAGCTCTTGTCACATGCAAAATACAGTTAAGTTATAATATTTCATAATTCTTCTTCCAAGAGAATGGATGGTCGCACAAGGTCAAAAAGTATTTTTTGGCAAATCAAACTAAAATTTATTAAGTTTCGCTCAGGAAATATCTGAATAAAAAATGTATAACTATTTTATTTTAAAAATTTAAAATTTCTGATTCTCAATAACTTTGATTTCTTTGATACATAATATAATGCAATTTTTAGAAAAGCAGCTCAAAACCTAACCTCAATTTTACAAAAATATTTTTGAAAATAAAGAGGCAATTTTTGTAAAATCAGGATAAGTCAAAACTCTAAGTGCCTAACTTTTCCAGAGTTAGCATATATGTATCCCATTCTCCATTAAGGATCCTCTCAGAAGGAATTTGGTTCGGATAAAAAGTTCAAACCACATTGCTATTTTATTGGATTGCGCAATCTCACACTTACCAAAACTCGTCCGTTCTCTGCCAATTTGGATTACTTTGTCTTCGTTGAAACAGTTTTTCGAAAATCAATTCTAAACCAACTAACTTTTTTCAACTCGTAACAAAAGAAGTAAATTTTCTTCAACAAATTAAACTTGAATGATCGTTTCGAAAATAATTTTGAAGGTTAACTTTTCACAAAATGATGACCGAAAAAGAGACTTGTTCAAAGATCAAAATTAACGGATTTTGCGTTTTAATAAAATATTCATCATTTAAATTTGTATCAAACTTCAAAAAGTTTTAAAATCAGATTTTTCAACAAGTATCTTATTTTGACTGATCGATTTTCACAGGTCTTGACTGACTTTATCTCAGATCATTGGATAACTTTTATATTTATCAGGTTATGAAAATAATGTACGATTAAGAATTGGCCGAATCATTTTTAAACGTATATTCTCTTTCTTGAGTAAAGTTAATAATATCATGATCTGGTCATTCAACACCAAAAAGTATATCTAAAAGCTATAAAAGTAAAAATGGCTCAAGCAAGATATCAAAAATATTATTTTAAGGTAAACACAAATTAAAGAAGGTTTATGCAAAAAATTCAATTTCATTCAGATTTAGCGTAGTAATCAACATCTATTTTCATTTATCAACAAACAGTCAGGAGTAACTTAACATTAACAGAATTTCGAATTATTGTAAAAAACAGTAAAAAATTTCAACACAGCCGGAGATGTGCTGTATCGAATAAATTAATTTCATTTAATATTTTCAAAAAAATATTTAAAAAGCAAATGGCGCCCTATTCTGGTTTGAACTTTACCTGTATCTGGTGCCAAAAGCATTATCAGCCATTTGAATAAATGTAACTTTTTGGAATACCAAAAGGAAATAAAACCCTTAAGCGAACAAAATTTTATATCTGAGTTTAAACTTTCAATAGATTTTATGGGTAAAAATATTTTAGACAACTATTATTCATCGTTAAATCAAATACTTTTGGTTAATTCATCTTGAAGTTAACTTTTTAAATAAAATTTTATCTCGATTTGGCATTAAATATTAATGCTAATTCATCAATACGAAGCATGCAATTTTATCCTGAATTCATTCTATAAAATAATCGCGTTCTAAATTCTCGTGCGCGACACAATATTTCTCATGTAATCTGAACTGTTTTTACAAGTATTAATTTGGAATTTTATTAGCTTGAGAAAAGACCATTTATGGTTTGATCGTTAATACTCGGCTGAAATTGAGGTATTATTTTGTGATTTTATAACCACAGCATGTATTAAAACAAATATTTCCTTTTTCGATCAATTATTTTTTGGCATTATTAATGTGAGGTACAATGAGTTATATCTGTAAGTAATTTTTTCAGACATGCTTTAGTTTTCACTTAAGCTATATGAGTTAGATGGAACGGAAATGTTTTAAGATGAAGAATTTAAAAGAGTTAAATTTAAAAAAGTCAAGTGATAAGAATACCGTTTCAATAAAAAAGGTACAAAACTCATACTTTCAAATGCATCATTTTGATGTTAGATTTAAGCGCTTTAACTATTGATTCTTAGCTCGGCTACCTTAGTTATCAAAAAAAGCTCACAAATATTTTTAAACAAACGTGAACTATGTTGATATTATAAGATTAGAATATGTAGTATTTTTAGTTTAAAGTAACGGCGAAAGAACTCAGAATCTATTAACCTCTCTTCCAAATATCAGTAATTTTTCTTGTTTTCAAAACCACTTGGAAGCAGAAAATATTTTTACACTTTCGTGACTGAACGATGAAAAGAAAGGATATTCTCTATTGTGAACAAAATTCATAATAACTAACTTAATTCTGCAAAAATGTTATGATCAAAAAAGAATTTTATGAAGCTGTTTTAACAAAGGTGAGAATAATTTAGATCTCTGCGCTGGTTAAAAGCAAAGTAGGCGCATACTCCGAAAACATTTCGATAAAAATTCAGAAAGCGATATACATGGTATGACTTACCTTTGAACCGACTTCTCGATGGCATCCTCCGAGAGGGATAAGAACGTAACGAAACTCACTTGATACAACTCAAGCGTTACTTATACTAATATACTTCAAAACGCGTGCTCAAAATGGAAAATATTCTAAAAGCAAAAGCTCTAACAGCAAATTCTAAAATTGAGGGGTGGGAAACCTAAATCAAATATAACAAGTATCCTAGATTTTCCGATTCATATTAGACGAGTAACTGATAACAGATGATTTATAATTTAAATAAATCAGAGAAATATTATAAAAGGATTGAAGTTCAACCATCAGAGAAGAACGGACCATAAAAAGTGTATAAAATTATCCAAACAGTATAAATGAAGGATCACCGGAAAGCCATCCACTTTCAAAGAGCTATTATCTTAAATTTAAGTGGGTAAAGGGATGATAAAATAATCATGATATGTGGGGAAAATTATCACAAAAAACTATTGCCGCCATATTGAGAAAACCAGAATGTCTTTTTCAAAAAACATCTCGAAAAACAAGGATAAAGCAAGATAAAAATGAAAATAATTTTAATCATTGAACTTCTATAGAAAGGGTTTCAAGAGCAAGGCAGGAAACGTATGTGTTTTCTGACGACGATTTACGAGAGAAATATATTTCAATTGGACTACTCAGTTGACTGTTGGTAATTTGGGTGAATTTCTTGACATCAGCCAGTATTTGTTCGTTTTTATCCGTTTGTACAATAAGATCAAAGTTAAAGGTTCCTTTGCGCACTATCAACAACTTAAACTCAAGAGAAACATGAGAATTTGGTTCAATCCAAATATCAATAAAAAATTACCAACGGGATCCATTTGGATATGGAACCAACCCAAAGAATGCTGTGCTCGTGCTCAAACATTTTCGATGAGAACAGGCTGAATTTAACAGACTGAATATTAAAGCCTACTCCCAAGAAAATATCATACTCAATGTATTGCGAGCGATGATGCGAAAATTAAGCAGTTCTTCCGTTTTACACTGTATAATTTGATTACTGGAGGGAGTTGAATTATTTACAAAACATTCTTAATTAAATTAAACGTCTACCAAGGTCTAGATATGGCAGTGTGAGGAAATTTAGATAAAACTCCTTGCTGATTGAAAATTTTGATATCAGTTTCCCAGAGAGAGACGAGCCGTTTATTTTCACAGTCCAATTTGCATTGAATGTTTTTATGAAATACTTGTCGAAATAATCTTGTTCCTCAAGTTTAGCATAAAATAAAACAGAGTTGTGCTTGAATTCTGTTAAAAATTCGTTAAGTGGTTTTTTTTTCAAGTGTAAAGTTAACCTAAAAACAAATTTCGAAAAACTCGTAACGTGTGAGTGGTTTGATTAGATGTGTCATTTCAAGATCTGATTACAACGATATGATAACCATTTTGATTAAAAGCGAGGCTCTCTTCGTAGTTTGTGGAGTTAAACATGCGCAAACAACAGGAACAACATGAATAATTTCTGATTATATCAAGCATTTATACTTCTGAGTCGGAGAAAATTCAAGCTCCTCAATGATTAAATGCCCGAAAACGGTAACAGTGATTGATACAATGTAAGAAACAGCCCAATCTGTTAAGTCGGAAAAAGCATAAAATTCAACTTCCACTTTGTATTTGCCTATTTGAAGAGGAGAGTATCCAAAGTCGTTTCCGACTTTTAAGTCAATTCGTGTCTCGTTCGGGTTATTGAGAACTATCTTACTCAAAGATCTAAAGTCAATTATATCACCTGAATCACAGGAAACCCTACCATTTAACAGTCTGGTAAAAATCTTCGATGGAAAACATGAAGGAAGGGCTCGGATAATGACCGCACCGGATACACTGATCTTAAAATCACCATACATGGAGCCTTCATAAGCAGACATTGATATTTCCATCTGGTTGAGAGTTGTTTCACTTTTGATATTATATGCGTTCTCAAATCCATCTGGATGAATTAATATTAGAGCAGGCGCAGAAACACTTTGACACTGAACAGATTGTGAAAGTTTGTATAGACTTTTCAGTCCAAAAAATATAGACTGGTAGCCTGACTTTTTTAAATTGTAGAAATACCTAAAATATTAAAGCAAATGGGACTCTTAGACATACAAGATAGTTTAAGTTCGAAATTTGAACGAGGTCCAATTGTTATGAACTTGTTGTTTGGCTCTAAAGCTTTTGGAGGGTCGGTAACTATGGTCTGGGTGGAAGGTCGAAATATACGATATCCACAGGGAGTGGGAATGGTAGGGGATTAAATAGGTCAAGAGTTATTGTCACAGTTTCATCAACAGCTAACAGATTGGCGTCGTCGACAGAAAGACTTCGAATGGAGCGAACGATGAAAGGGCCAGATTTATGTTCGACTCCAAATAGTTGAACGTTAGAAAGCCTTTCAGAAGAAGGATTTTCGAATGCCATATTTCTAAACGCTTACTTAAAGTACTTGGTGAAAGGAATATGCTCAAAAGGTTCAATTGGCTCATTGTCTCCCTGTTTGCTTAAAATATCAGAAAATCTCTCTTGATAACTATCTCCCAACTGACCACTCATGTGAGAGAGCAAAAAAATTGCTACCCTCAAATTATTTGAAAATAAAACCGGAGGGCTTCTACTATGTTGTCCTGTAGTTTGTATAGAGAAATTAGACTTATTAAAATTTCAAGATGCAGGATTCCCCAGAAGAGGTTTAAATTTAAGGTCTTTTTAAAATCAAACTTAGAAATTTTTAAAATATGAAAAAAGTATCCTTCAGCCTTTTGTAATCAAATGAAATGAATAACCTTAGTAAATAACGTGCGCTCCTCGTAATTTATCACGTTGCGACAAAAATAAAACATAACAGATGCACTTTTACGATAAAATTTGATTTTATCGAACAATCTTATCATAAGATCGCACAGAAACAACTTGATAAAATAAATAAATTTACCCGATCAGTTAGTGATTGGATCATTTTTATTCGTTGAAAGTTTGTGGAGCAGACGGTCAAAATGTCAGAAACAGAGTTCTGAGATCAGAAAAGTTCATATACATGGAAATTGAAACAAAATTCTAATAAAATGGCAATCAGATGATACTCAACATACATCGGGGTGTCAGAGAAGTATTTTGTAATATTCGAGAGAGTCAGTGAGATAAGTAAACGTGCCACGAGATATCGTCTCTTTGAACCTTATATCAGAATCAATATCATCTGATGAAGAACGTTTGACATTTACGTTAACTTTGAAAAACGCTTGAAGGTTCTTCACTTTTCTGCTAATTAGAGTTTATATAACCGTAATATAGTGACATGCGCATGCAATGCCTTCAAGAGCGGAAGCAATCCACAAGTTGTCGTGGTAGTTAGAGAGAGTTTCGATTGTTAAGTTATACAGGTATATAGCCTTTGAAAAGTTTCCCAGTAATAGGTTTATGTCAGCTACGATTTTAGCTTGTCTGGTTCCCATAATTTTTCTATACGTCTTATGGTCTAGTTCATCTTCGAAATCCGCTTCTATCGCGCATTTCAACACATTTTTAGATGGTAACAGCCCTTTGAAGTCTAAAACTTTCGATTCAAGAATATAAAATAAAGAAGTGATGTATTCATTAATAGTTTTTGTGATGGAAAGAGTAACATCTCTAGATTGAGGATTCGTAGCCCTAGATTTTAACTCTTAAATTACATGAAATTTTGAACGAATGACACACCTTCATGTTGCACTTCGTACTGAAGAGTGCCTTCAACGAAAAAAATCAGTATTGAGCTTATTATATCTGGGGTTTCTTTTATTTTTTGAAACTCCTCTATGATTACTGTCGTCTTTGCAAGAAAATCATCGTTTGAGGAAAGATATGCAGTGGCAATGATCCCAATTACTTGCAGATGCATGGATAAATCTTTGAAATTAGGCTGCATTTTTTTGCGATAATCAAAAAAATTCATAATTATAAACCTGTTTGATTTTTCAATTCTAACATGAGTCGTTGGAGTCAGTATTGTTTTTAAGTTTTCAAAATAAGGTTCATTTTCTTCTGTCAAGTTCTTTAACATAATAGGCCATGACCTAAAACAGTTCAAAGAGTGAATCAGCGAAGTTCCTTTAACATTTGACTTCATTAATTTTCTATAACACGCAAGCGCGAACACACAAAATCTTAAAACTCAGTTATCATTTTTAAACTCGACAAACGATTTAATATATTCAAACGTCCATTCATTAGAAACTTAGAAAGAACAGTTTTGTCCTATTTATAATTGATACTCAACTAAGTTTAACTCTGACTTATTAAACCATTTATGATATGATATATGATGAAATACTCATGAAAGTAGTTATTGACTTGACAAATGATGAAAATAAATATACTGAGGAATCAACGAAAAGTATTAGTCTGTGTATTGGGTTGTTTAGAATCACTCCCAAGATATACCAAAAATGTTGAGAAATAAATTTGATGAGTAATATAAATAAAAAGTGGAAAAAATGGAATAAAATAAATGTGAGAAATGTTTCATGAGAGTTAATATTTAAAATGTTTTAAAACTCAGCTTTGATGTTTTTCAAGAAATATGTTTTCATGCTAGACGCACCTAATTTTCGCAAATATATTCCATTCAAAATTAAGCCTTTAAATATTTCCAGCTCAAACTCTGCATTGTCAAAAATGTGATTGATGCGAAACTTTTAAAATCTAGGATATTTACTTTGAATCACATAAATATCTTAATTTTTGACTCAGATATTTTGTAATTTAAATATATGTTGGAATAGCCTTAAAGATAAAAAAATAATTAAGGGTTTTAGAGATTTTCAGAGAATATAAGAGCAATATGGAGTCAAAAACATAAATAGAAAGCGAACCATATTTATTTGACGAGAAACACAACAAAGCAAAAAAGGCAAAAATAGTTGTTGATAAACACATTCTATTGTCTTACAAACAATTAAGATTACAACTGCAAACCATCGGAAGCTGTCGTGTTTTGAAACCCAAGCAATCTGTATCATTTCTAAATTAAATGTATGATATGAATAATTGCTCATTTTTTATCAGATTAAACTATAGTTTTTACTTTTATTCATGAATTCTTGCATATGAATGTGCTCATTTTGAAACGGTTGAAAAAATATGGCTTATCATACTGATATTTTTTCATATTTTCTAAATTATATGAGATTCTATGATATATGTAAAAAATATCGGGATATTTATGGTTATCAAATTTTTTCATCCTTAACGAATTCGCACGCAAAATATTTTGATGTATTTTCGATCCCCAAGCTATAACATATTAAAACAACACAAAAAACTTTTAGTCAGATTAAAAATTTTTTGGGAAGTGAATCAAACAATTTAAGAGATAGTTATAGTTTTATAGCTATACTTTTACAACGACAGTTTAAAGTTAAAACACTGTGAGAGAGTTGTTATCTAAAACTGTTTTAATTTGAACATAATGTAAAATTAGATCTATTGGTAACTGTGTATTCTCATGAGATCATACAATACCATGACCAGGAATAATTCTTAAAAGCTTGAAAAAACTTAAAAGATTATATTTCTTATGAAAAAGCTGATACTAACTATGTAAAGTTCCTATCGTTAGTAAATCAAGGAATGAAACTTTTTAGTGGGTGAGAATCTGACAACGGAAAATTATGGTAGTTTGGACAAGAATACATACAAGGAACGAGCAGAAACAGCCTTTGAGATAGTGAGACAGAGCTTCGCTCGAGGTGTACAAACAGCTTTTTTTTCCTTCTTAAAATATCCGCCTGTGTTAACCTTGGCCAAATATTCTAACAAATGGAAACCATATATTGGACGTAATACAAATAAAATATTAGCTAAAATACCAATATACTTACATTAATATATAATTTACGATCAGAGTAAACAAATTAGTTCTTTTCAAAAATGGACAAATTCCTCAATTATTTTTCTGTGGCGCAGGTGCATAAATTCAAATGTTTATTTAAAATAAAATAAAGATTCGTTGATAATTAATTTAAATTTGATGAGTTTCAGATCACTTTATAATTTAATTATTGAATTAAATAACGGCCATTTTGCTAATTTCTTATATGAAGAAAAAACGATAAAATCTCAACAGATTATTTTAAATTTTTTAACACGGTAAAAAAGTAAGATGTATGTGCTTTTGAAAGTAAACTACAATAAATTTTTGACACGAAGAGTATACTTATTCGTTCTTAAGGGCACTTATCAAGATACGTTTGGCGCGCAGATATCTCTGTGATATTTAACAATTATACACAGCAAGGTAAAAAAATTTTGATAAAGGCTTTAAAATTCAACCAAAATTTTTTATTCTAAAATTCAAAAAAGTCGTTTTGGAATTTAGCATTTGAAGAATTCATACATATAGAATATCAATATAACTCGTGAATTAATGGTTTAACTCGGAACTAGTCGATATGATCTATGTTCATCTTTTGAAATTATCAAAAATCGTAGACCAAAAGTTAAAATTTTTGAATTCCAAAATATTTTTAGATTTAAACTAAAATATCAGACAAATAGTAATTTTTCATTGATAAAAGTTATCCCGACATAGATGTATTATTCCATATATATTGGTTATAAATTTACAAAATTGACATCTATCATTCAAAACTACTTAACAGATTTTAAAATTGAAAATAAAAAAAATAGCTCACGATAAACATGTAAAAATAAATATTAACCTTATCAAATGTCGCTTAAAGCGCGTGTACGCGAGAGCCCGAAGAGCTATTTTCAAAGAGAGTAAGTTCAAAAAGTAGCTATAGGTGGCGCTGAGAACTATCCTATGAAACATTAGAGAGTAAAAGATTCGAAATTATTTTTTTAAACCTACCACAACGATAACCCTATCATGACGTGTGGATGACAAGGTGGGAATCTCCCAATACCAGATATCATACATCCCTATTCATGGCTCCTAATTGAAGTGAATGGTCAAAACATTCTTCAAACATGCATTAAGAGATTCATAAAAAAGTAGATTGAACTTATTACTTATTTTAATAGATGTCTACAACTGGTTCAACTCAGAGCCTTTTCAAAATATTATAAAAAAATAAAGATGAATGTTAACCCACTTTCTCAAGCAGTATAAACAAGTATTTGTAACAGTCCGATTTTCAAAAAAAGGAAATAAGTGAAAATCTGAGATTTTAAACGCTTTTGAAAAGAATTTTCACTTTTCAGAGTTTTCAAAAGTATACGCAATAAACTATGAACAAATTATATCTTTTTAAGGATATATCTTAATTAGGCTGACATGGCGAAATATTTTTCATATTTAGTGACATCTCTATATACGTTATCCAGCAGGATCTTAAACACGAGGACGTTATAATTCAGATGGACACTATGATCTGGACTGGTGTAATAGCTAGTTTTGCGTTGCTCGCCGCCACCAAAAGTCTTGCATCATCCTCTGACCTTTAGGACAGTGTTACAGCCTCTGCATTGAGTCATTGGGAAACAAAATATTATCTAAGTCGAAATATCATAAACATTTTTTCACCCCTTTCTGCTAAAAATAGTATCTAAGGATTTTTTTTCAAAAAAGCATATTTGCATCTATCGTCAAAAATATATTTAATTACCCCTTGTAAATATTGTTATTTTAACTGTAAAGTTTTATCAAATATGTTTTTAGAGGTTCATATCCTTTCGTAACAATTCGCTTATTACGTCATAAATTCCTACTTAACTAATTATATATTAACGTGTCATGAAATATAATACCACAATATTTAATTTAAGGATACTTGAATCTTATAAATAACTGATGACAAAATTTTTATTTTAATTCATGCATATACTCTTCCGAGTCTCGATTTTATATACAACTGAATGACTTATTTTAAATTAGTAAACATGAGAAAGATATGGAAGCAGTTAATGTATAAAGATCTTTCCTTTTTCAAACTTTCAATCTATCCACAGATATTGCAGAATTCAAGGTTTTATTCAAAGATATTTAGAATGCTACTGATGTACACTCGTGACAATTTCCCATCAAGTGATGGACGGTAAAAAGGGACTTACCCATTGGTAGAGCACGCGTTCCCCGATTAATATCAACCCGTTCGATATGTACATGTTTAGGAGCAAAGCAAGCCTTGTTATTACTCTTTGATGTTCATTGAATAAACTTTGTGTATAATAATGCTTAATGGTTTAAGGTTTATTCAAATGTTTTCGGCTGTTGTCGTTCCGCCATTCTTCCCGGCGTATAGCGCACCCGCACCGCAACTACTTTGAACAGCACCTTCTTACCTTCAATTTTTAAAGAGTAAAAACGACAAGTTAGGTATTAAAAAACAAAAAATATGATTCCTCGCTCATAATCTGGCTTATTTCAGAAGGATAAGTATAAGATATAATCTATCGATTTGATCCATTAGTTGTCGCTTGTATTCTGTGTAAATATAAAAATCAATCATATTCTTAACAAAATTATTCTTTTATGGAACAGATTTTAGAGTTATGACTTATTATATTTATTATCCATATCAATGACAATAATTCATTTTTATTAAAATTAGCTCGTAATGGATATTTTAACTTCAATTGCATTTTAAACATACATCTTGTAAGTCGAAATGCGCAAACTCCAGAATTAATTTATTATATGGACGTGGGAAAGATAAGCCAGGCAGAGTCGAAATAATTACTCATCAACAATCACCAGTAATACACCACCTAGAATACTCAAAGCTGCATTAAACCTGGCAAAACTTATATCCTCAAACAAAGAGAGTATTTTCAAGTCATATCTTAATACATTCATATGAGTAAATGATTTTAATTTGGTATTCTCTTTTTAGTTTACATATCATACACTGTATTTCGATTGATCAACATGCAATTCTGTATCTACAAAGAGATGCAACCTTCGATCATTTTTACCTTTACAATTGCCGTTCTTTCACCAAGTTAATACGTTGTCGACATGATTTAAATTTATTAAAATTACTTTTAAACAACAAGTTCGATTTCTTCAACTGATTTACCCATTACGTATATGCTTTATTTAGATTCCCCAAAAAGTATAGAATCGTGACCAATGTTTATTCATCAAAAACCAAATGAATTTAATAAATCTTTTTTTGATACTTTATGTGTTATAATTTTTCCTCAACACAAAAATAGAAATTTATTTTTAATATGGAGATCATCAAACTCGAATTTATGTTCTTTAACTGCAAAAGATTTCGAAATTATGGTGTTTTCTATCAAATGGTTACATAAACAGTTCAACATTAAACTATTAAAAATTAGATTATTAATTATTAAAATTCCTCGAAAATATCGATATCATCATTATAAACAAACATTTTTCTTTTCATTTTGATAAAAGATATTTAAAACTCCATAAAATACAGCGCTGAAATAAGTATTACCGGTTTGGTTAAAGCTGAATTTTTAAATTCAAAGTTCTGATCTTTAGATGTGAAATTAGAAAGTTTGCACATGCGCCAAAATAGTTTGATATTGTTATCAAGAAAGTATCATAAAATTTTTTGCCTATAAATAAACAATAAGAAATATACGAACGGGGAACTATCTGATGAAAAATAATGTCAGAACTCTGCGAATTTGAGAAGTTTTATTCACCCTTTAATGTAAAGATTAAATTAAGAATGTGAAAAGAAAAAATGAAATTTGTTGAAATTAATTTTAATGAAATGAGGACACCAAAAATATTCTACGTAAAATACAATTGGCTCAAAATTATATTTGAATTAATTTGGCTAAGATTTTCAAACTCAAAAAAGCTAATATTTCTTCATAATACCTTCATGGAAGTGAAAGAGACAGATTTCTCAAATTTAAGAGATTATTGATGAAAGAATATCTTAAGAATGTAGTTTCCGAAACATGTCGAATTGTATATAAAATTGAAAAAGCACGATTTTTATTGATCCGTAAGTGGTAAATACATAAAAACCTTCCCGAGTATACTTTAAATAAAAATGGTTGTGTAAGATTGGTTAAATTGAAAAGTATGATAACGTTGAAAATATTAATGTTTCGCCGAATTAGAAAAATACTTTAAAATATGAATTTAGTGAAGGTGAAATATTGGTAACTCAGTTATTTATAATATTTCATATTTAGGTAAAATTTAAAGATGGTTTGCGCATAAACTACGAACAGGTATAAATAATAAATTTAACTAGTAAAGCAGAATTGTATATAATATTGATGAAACAGTGATTTATATTTGAAAAAATTGTGTAAATTTTTTGTAGAACGAGGTTGAGTCAAAACTATCAGGCATTTTTTAAAAGGAAGTTGATATTGATTTTACTCACTTCGTCAAATTTCTGGTTTCTATGATCTACCGTTCAGCGCTTTGCCATTTTCGGCACCCTATTCATTTGCAGGTATTAGTTTTTGGGAAGTGGCGCGAGACTCTCCTCACGAAAAACCTCACCCTCTCCTCTGCCATCTGGGACAACCTTACCTCTACGACATTGGTTCATGGGGCTTAAAATTCTATTCATAAAGAAACATAACGTTCTCAAAATATTAAAGTCGTTTTAATGGCCGTACATACGTCCATTCATGGGGAAAACTTAACTTTACAATAGAAAGATAAAAAATTATTTCGCTCGTCTTGTCGAAGTGGCTAAGCAGAAGTTATTATCAAAGATTAAAGGATAAGGTGTTTGACTTGTATCAGTTTTAAATGAGAAGTCATTTTGTGAGATAGACTTTCAGCTTAAACATTAAGGCCAGTCTTACCTTTTAAGATTATTATGCGTGTATAAACTTCCTCTGTTTTCTTATAGAGGTAAGAAATTTCATATTTTAAATTTCCTGTCAAAATTCAACTTGTTTTTCAAAAAAACATAATTTTTAATAACCGAGAAAATATTCTTCGTTACCAACCAAAAATAGATAATTTCATTTGGGTAACTTTTTAATTTCAGCCTATTTTGATTTATGAGATTTTTTTCTTTATAATATCTGTTTCAATGAAAAAATTACAATGTCAGTCAGAAACACTTCTAAAATTTGAACAAGCATATAAAACAGAAAAAGTTAAAATATTACAATGATAATTCAAGAAGTGGGGAAAAATTTTGTGTGGAAATATTTTTAAATAATTTTCATTGAAAAGTATTTAAATTTCAGACGAAATTCCGAAGTCGAGTGGAATTGTATCAAAAAATTGAATGCTAAAAATCACGTATTTTTAACTGTCATCATGAAATTCTATTGTTGACAAAAAAATTTCGAGATATGTCTAACCGTTACTTCTGAACTATATGGTGGTATATGGAAGTAATGTGACGATTTAGGTTACCTTTAAGTACCAAAATGTTATAAATTTGAGATAAAAACTAATTATTGTTTTTTCAACATCCATAAATATATTTATTTTCCCAAACATTCCACTGTGAATTTAACACTCTACCTTTAAACGCACAGTTGTACAAAAATTTAAAAATTCGCAATCTAACTAAAATGAAAATATTTCTGTCAAACAGGAAGAATGACACAAATTCGGGTATATTCAAATGGATTTTAACTTTGATTAACTTTTACCAACAGTGCTTGAATCAAGTGTTTTAGGATATTAGCACTTAACCCCGGTTAGGGATCCTTCTCGAGGTTCTCAGTCATCAGGTAACATGGGATTATAACTCATAAACCATTATATCGTGTTATGGCAATATGGGGAAACCTTACACCTGAAGTATCTGTTTTTGAGGAAGAGACGTCGTCCGATTTCCTCTCATTAAGGCAACTAAAGATAAGATTTCATTCTCTTTAACTAGAGATCAGAACCAATCTTTCGCCCGTTATTCTTTATTCGTACCCTTGTTTCTAAAATGAAGTGATATATCTGATGGAAACTGATTTCTTTCATACATGAACAATCAAGGCTCTTACTCAATACCAGAACTTGTGTCTCAATACCAATATAAACGTAAGATGGTTCATATTTATTTAATATGGAAAAATGGATTTGAAGCAGATTCTATTTTTTGCCTAAACTTAGATTAGAGGCCTGTAAAAAGCATAAAAAATTTAAAGAGAGTTGACAGATTAAATTTATAATCTTGCAATAATTTAATAATCTTTGTTTTCAGTTCAATAAACTTATTACAAATTGCTAAATTTAACGAAAATAAATTCGAATTTTAAAAATTTGTACTTCTATTTCATCGCAATTCGTTGGTTTCAGAAAATTCAAAATAATTTTTCGTTCACCAATCCGCAATGAACAGGGAATTGTTTATAATTTCCCTTCATGTCTTTCGTTGATGGTACCACCACGAAAAACGTTTTTACCGTCTCTCAAAAACAACGATGAAGATACTTAGTGGTCTATGTGAGTGCTTTAAGATACTACTTTAAGCATTTAAAGTGGTTAATTTTAGAATAGTTAATAACTATTTTTAGGAGAATATCTTGTTCTCATTAACGGCCATAAGATTTAAAAAAAGTTCTTTTTAACCTTTGCCGTTAACTGTACATTCTTTAATTTTATAATTTTGTTCTCAGTTTACATTGTCTACTCGACACTGTTAACCTTACTTTGTTGAGATAAAACAGGTTTTTACTGTCGTTTTGAGTTGTAATTTCCTGATAACTCAGTACATACTCGTCCGTCACTTTTATTATTGTTTCTAGATTCCTTGGCTTGTCCACTTGAGTTGGGTGTTTAGGTAACTGGAATGATGGAAATAATCTATCTACTTTATTTAACTAAGCTTGGATGAGGTTTATTTTTAATCAAACGCAAAATTTATGTCAATGAAACATGGCGCGGTTGTAAATTAAAGATGTGATTACTTTTTAACCATTGATTGTGTGGTCAAGACACAGAGTTTGATGGTTACACCTTGTGGTTAAATTCATTGCTTGTTTCTTCATGAGTGTAGCCCGCCGTGAGTAGTTTGTTGTCTCCAGTATCCCTTTGAGAGCCCTGCACCATGGTGGTCTTCATACAAGATTTGATTAAATCCATACGACAATCTCCGAACTTTGTAAATTTGACTTCATAGGAGAAAAATTAATGGATTCGGCTATTGTAACTGTTCTTTTTTTACATACGACATGACTGTATTTTTTAAAGAGATCCATAATGTAGAGTAAAATTTTATAACCTATAAATAAAAGGTATAAAACGCACTTTTGTGAAAAAAATACTTTTCATTCTGGGAGATTTGAAGTTATTTTAAAAGAATATTAAATTAGTCGAAACAATATTTCAAAATTTATTCAGCGATTGAAAAAAATCCAAAATATTATATATAAAATATTCATCAGAGTATCAGATGATCACTAATTCTCATTCAAGCATTTCAAGATACGAAAAAGATTTAACTTCTAAATGGTATCAAATTACTGTTTAGAGATATCAAAAACGTAAAATGACATCAGCTCAAATTTTATGAGGAGGGACATTTAAGAGTTAATTACATTTTACCAGACTCTATATTTGTAAAATATATTAAAAACCAACGATGAGATCTTCTCAAACATTCTCATCAGATTCTCGCGCTTTTCTTTTGATAGTATCATATCTTTTTGTATTTCGAAACATTATACGTCAAATTTGAAAGAGCTGAAATTATAACTGGTCGATTTCTGTCAATTTTTTCTTTAAGGATATGTGATAGAAGTTTTGGCACGCCATGAATTCCAAAAATGAATAAAGTTCATTAAAATCTTTCGCGTAACGATATATATGTGAACATTTTAACTCTTCATAAATAAAAAAATTTAACTCACTATTTTTATCAATCATCTTATTAACACACATTTAATCTTTTTAACATAAATTTTATGTAATTTCTATCAAAAGATTTTAAAACTCATAAAGGCCGTTAATCTGGAAAAAATAACTTCAAAGTCTTTGAAAAATTATCAATAATTTAAAATTTATTTGTTGAACCAATTTCAGTTGATTTTTTAACACCATATATGCCACGTATTAAAAAGAAAAAATTTTAAAATTGAAGAATATGAGAAACATTTTGTATGTTTTCATCTTTATTATTTTATGAATCACATTTAACCAAAAATTAACAATGAATACCGAAGTATTTTATAATTTTGTCACTGATAAATCTTAGAAATATACTTAAATATGAAGAGAATTTCTTTGGTAAAATATATTTACTCGACATTTACTATGTTAAAAAAGACAATTAAAATTGAATTAATTCATGTCAGAATTAAGGGTATTTTTATGCTTTTTACCTATCTAAATTTTTATCCACAAAATTTTCCTTTAGTTTTTCAAGTTATTTAACGTGAAAGTAAAAAATAGAAAATTAGTAAAAAATAAGTTTGTATGGCATCTAATAAAATAATTTTGTTTAACCGTAAAAACGATCATATAATTTTAAATATTTATTCATGGTTATTAAATTTTGAATTTATGGTATTTGATATTAAAATTAAAAATTTTATTTTACAGTGAATTTTTAATTCATAATATTTTTAGCATCATATTATTCGTTTTAATCTATCCATCACCTTTATTAAAAACTCTAAATTTGGCAATATAATAAAAGAAAATATGACAATTAAATTAATTCGGGAAAATAATTCTCATAACTATTTCACGAACAGAGATAGTTTATAAATTTTGTTGTACTCAACTCTTTTTTTCAATTAAAAATGTTAAGGTAATGATTTTCGACAAGATAAAAGAAGATTATTGGTTATGATAAATTAATATCTTTCAATTCAAATTTGACCTTTCATTGCTTTTAAAGCTTTGAAATTCAAAGTGAATGTGCAAATTTTATCCCTATAAAGGAGATTGAGGTAGTTTTGAAGAACAAAATTTACATCTGAACTGGTGTTTAAAATACTTCTTTCGATGTATTTTTAAAGACGTAAAATATGAAACATAAATACGATCTGTTAACTTTAACAAACGAGACAGGAAAAAACATCTGGATCAATTTAAATATGTTCTGATATTTGATTATTAACCACACATTTTCAATGATGACCCAATCTGTTTGAAAAAAAAATACGTTTTTGCAATCTTTTAAAAATCTATTTTCTTCAAATCATGTTCTGATTAATTGAAGATCTAAAAGATTAATTTCTTTAATTAATTTATTGTGCCTAAAAAATCATTTCTTTGACATTTTAGACATAAACGATTGTTTATACATTCTACAATTTATTGAAATAATTTTGTTGTTGGATTTTCATGTTTTCCTTGAAAAATAAAACATTTCAGGGATATACTTGAAAAAATATGAAAAAAACCTCTTGTTATATTATAAAAGGATAAATATAAAGACATAATAGAAACCATAATTGGATTAAATTGTCAAAATTCATCATATTTGCCTTTAAAAGATATGAAAATATACCTGTATCTTGGCGCGATTATTTTCATCTTAGATAAAGGTATATACTTTCATTCATCAATTAAAAAAACAGAATTTTTGATTAAATTTAAAAATATAATTGACTAAACTTATAAAAATAAGTACAATTAATTTTTTTCTTTTTATCAGTTTCAAATAAAATTATTTTAATTCTATAAAATATAAATGAGGAATGTGTGATGCGATATAAAAAAAAATTGTTGTCAAGTATCTGTGTCTAATAAATTGAACAGGAAATTTGTTTGTTGCTCTTTTGTTTTGAAATTTCAGCATAATATTCATTCAGAAAATTTAGAATAAAGGTGATTTAGCTCTGAAAATTTGTGAATCGAGTTCAAAACTAAAATTCGTCAATATTTATCAATTAATAAAAACCTCCATAATTTTTTAATTTAATATTCTTGCATAACTTGATAATTAAAAAACGCTCTTAATTTAATACATCATGGATTTTGCCAAAATTTGATTCTATTAAGAGAAAAATTAACAATATATCGACATTTATTTTCATTTTAAGATAAAATAAGTAATAAATTCTTGAAGAGATCTCAACAGAGTTAGGGAGCTTTACTTGAATTTTTCTTGTTAAATTCTTAAAACAGCGATTTAAATTCAATAAAACTCAAGAATAGTGATAATTAAAAAAGGTTAACAGTAATATTTTTAATATATTAAAATTTTATGATTGATCTGCTGAAATTAAACCACGGCGGTTAGTTTTGTTATTTATTTCCAAAAGTTATTATTTTAACTCAATTAAAAAATGATAAAAACACATATTAATGTACCAAAATATATTCAATGATTTTTAAGCAATAATTTTAATTACAGATAAAGAGACTTTTAACAGATATTGTGGATTAAACAACGGTTTTCATTCCCATTAATAGCTCAATGTTCATGAAAAAATGGCAATCAAATAAAAAAACAATTTAAAAAACGTGATATTTGATTTAGATTTTCATTATTTTTAAAAGTGTAAAATTTATGATTAAATTGGATATTTTGAGTGTTCCTATGAACTGGAATTAATATTTCGAAGCTCTTCTTCAAGGCAGATTTTAAAATATTCATCAACCAATGGCACGTAAAAACCTTTTTAAAATGAATAATTTGGAATTGAAACATATTAACTCAATTTTTTGTTTTGAAATCGAAAAAAGCGTGAATTGTTTCCTTAGACAACTTTCACACTTCTCCACCATAGATTCCCAGAAATTCATTTTTAATTCTTTTAATCTAACATTATCAAACTTTCTGTCTATTAATTGAATTTTTTTACGTAATCTAAAGGTTTATACAATATTTACATTTATAAACAACGTTTTGAAAACACTGTAATTTCAGACATGTTTCCACATTTAATGTTTTATTCGATGGCTCTTCCAATATTATGTATTTATTTCGATAAAATAATTCCTCGACGTAATACTAATTAATTTTGATTCGAGTGTTATTGTGTGTATTTATTAATTTTAAAAATCAAAAACTTATAAATTTCAGATAATAAATCTCTCTATATTTTAGAGTAATTTAAAGTTCAGAAACGAATAATAGACAGAACAATGTAAAAAGTATAATTTTAACTTGATTAAAGATTTAAAATGTCATAATTTTTCATTTAAAGGGAAAAATATGGCACTCTAAAAATAGTCTCTGAAAGATAGAATCAAGCATATTTTATTGTATAAAATCGTCTTTCACTTTTAAGATTTCTGAACAAAAAATAATAATTAATCTTGCAACATTATGTTATTTATTTGGCGTGAAGCAATGATAAAAATACTAATCTTGTGGGCAAAATCAGTTAATATCTCATCTATAACATGTAAAACGAGTAAAATTGGTTGAAGACTCGATTTATCAAAAAATGGTTGATCTTCAACCATAATATGAAAAATAGATTCACAACTTAAATCTCGTCGTCAAAACTTTTTTGTTCAGTTTAAAAGTAGTGTAAAATCAACGATAAAATGTTTAATGTAACTGATTAATTTAAAAGATTTAAAAAAATTATAACTTACATGAATTTTAATAATTTTAAATTTTAACGATAACAAAAGGTAAAATATTTTAAATTTATATAAAATTGTTTGTTATTGTTTTTCATTCAAACAAAAATATAGACAAAAAATCATTTCATCGAGACACTGAATGTGATCGACTCCAATTTATTTGGAGTAGAAACTTTTTTTTATTGTATTTAACGTAAATATTTAATTAATTGACAGAAAAATTTTGTTTTTTAAAATATCAACAAAGACAACATAATATCTGAAATTATGAAGGAGAAATCTCTTAAAAGCAAATAAATTTGTGAAATCTGAAAATTCCTTTTCCTATTGTTTATACCTTCACAAATATGTACATATTTATTCTTTATGATGTATTTGTTCAGAATTTAATTAACTATTAAAAATCGAGTTTAGTATAAAAGGAAAGTATTTAGTTTTTTATTATGAAATGTTAAAAAGTGTTTTGTGTGCACCAAAATGACCATGACATGAGTTAAACTCAGATCTTTTAAAAATATTTTATAAGAGTAATTCTTTCAAACGTCAATGCATATTGTTTGCTTTAAATAAGAGAATCTCAACGGCGCAATAACACTTTTATTCCTTGTAAAAATTTTAATGAACGTCTTTTGATAAAGTTTAAAATTAAACCAAACGTTTAATATTTATAATCGAGAGCATCTATATACGGGAAATGGTTAATCTCTAATGACTTATAATAATATGGGGAATCGCTCCCGTATGATAAATATAATGCTGAACACTTTTTTCAAAATAATAACCAGAATTAAATTTTAAGGAACACGAAATTTAAATTTGATATTTTTGAAAATAATGATTAAAAACATGAAACATTGGGATTAAAGATTTATGTAAATCGTTGAGGAGAATTAAAATCTATCAGACAGTAATAAACATCTAAAATTGAATGGAATTTTTGACTTGACTTAAAAAAATCAAGGCGTTATTTATGTCGACGGGGAAAACTCCTAAGCACGGTTAACCTTGTGAAGCTATTTTACTTAGTATTAACAATGAAAAGAGTTATTCATTTTTTGATACTAAAGAACGATTTAGTATGAGGGTATATTTGATAAAACCACTCATTTCTGTACAAAACTACTTAAATTTGGCCTGACATGCTTTGAGGGAAGAAGAGGTTAGATGATATGTATAATGAATAAAGTTAAATTGATCTATCTTAAAACACCCAATATCATACCATGGCTTTTTGGCCAATATTTATTTGATTTTTTTATTTAAAAAGGATTCGAGTGACATTTAATAAGTTAACTATCTTTCATATTGATTTATTCTGAAGGTTTCAGAAAAGATATATTTTCGAACCTTTTCTCAAATACCAATGGAAGACTGAAAATACTACTAATATTAATAAATATATTTTTTCGTTAAAATATATATCAACATTTAGGATTTAAAAATACCACTCGCATAATCCGAATATTTACGAAATACTAAATTAACTCAATTATGTTGCAATTTTCTCATCGTAATTTCATAAATAATATAAAGGATATCACCAAATTAACTGTTTTGACTAAACAAGTTTAGGATCATAACAAAATTGAATAATACTTGAGAAACATGTCTGTGGCCACGGTTAATGAATAAAATTCACAAATTTCTATCATTTGAAACAATAACTAAATAATATTTCTGAAAATCACTAAAAGTGATAAATTTCATCAAACTGATATTTTCACTAGAATTAACGTTGAGTTAAATGAAGATCCCTTAATATTCTTATCTTAAAATGATTTATTAATTCATAAATTTTTTGAAAACTTGATCTTCTTTTTTATCAGGGACTGTCCAACATGAAAATACTCATTTTTATGGATTAAAAAATGTTGTCTTGAGTTTCAGTGGAATTTTCTTTCCGAATAAAAGGTTTACCTGAAATTAAGGTTCATGCGCATAAATTTTTCCCAAATTAGTTTTAATTTAACTTTAGAAATAAAACGAGCGAGGTATTTCTCTTCTAAAAATTCAGGATATCAATCAAAATTAAACTATGTTTTTACATATTTAAAAATACCTATAATTTTAATTATAAAAAAGATCTCACTAGTTAAGTAGGACTCTTTCAATCTTTATATATTTTGGCATTCCCTATTTGAAATACTGTGCAACTGTATTGGCTCATCAACAGGAGAAAAGTCATCATCTCATAGAAACTATTTATCTACTTGAGAAAGCTACAAAGCTGAATCTGTGCATTCGATTTAAGGATTGAATATTATTTCGAACTTCATTTTCAACATATCCTTAATATTTTTATGCTATTGTAAATATTTTTCGAATTTTATTATGAAGAATATCTGTGATATATCTCTGCATCTTTTGCCTTAGTTTTGTACCTTCCACCAAATTCTTATTTTTACATGAATTTTCTCCAATACGACTTCCTTAAAGTCTTGAAAGGTTTGAAAAATAATTAGTAGACGTATTTACTATTATGCTATGGTTTCCGTCTTTGATTTTCACTCAGTCCCCAATTTTTTACAGATTTCGCTGTTTTTATCTCCTCGTACTCTGTTAGTGCACGCCTCGAGAAACTTATGTGAGCTAATTTACGCGCCTGGTAGTTTTTCATCACGCTTAACTTTGTAAAGAGAAAAAACTTCTCACCTGGCTCATTTGATACTCGTCATTGGAGTGATGTTAGGTGAGTAGCGACATTTTATGTGAGAAATAATTTGACAAAAAACTATGGCCCATCGATTATGCTTATAGGGAACCTTAAACGATAACTTTTCATTCAAAAATAGGATGAGTATCATTCTAAAAGATCTTTTTCTCATACAAATTCAAAAAATTAACAAACGAACAAAAGAATAAACTTAACCACTTTCGGTCAACAGAAATCATTTTAAAATCTTTCATGTCTAAAATTGATGGCTTTCAATGTGAGACGTTCAAGTATCTTTTGTCTCATTTTTTTAATTTGAGCATGCGTTGATATTCAGTATACTTTTAAATACATGTCCATTTGTGATATTAAAAATCTAACTTTTGAAATTGATTTGAATTTGGTAATTCCTCAGTATCCTATGCTAAATTTGTAATATAAAATTATTTTTTCTAAAGATAGGGACACGAATAGATCCTTCATAGTTAAGTTGTTACCCAGTTAATTAAATTCTTCCATAATATTTAATAAGTATAGATTCAGTATTTTGATAATAACCTTTCCAATAACTTATCGTTTGGTTGATTAAGTCTTGAAGCACGAGAGCGTCACTGCATCAACTGGTTATATTTAAAAAAATGGCTTTAGTCATCTCTTAAAGGTAGAAAACAGGATGAGTTCAGTTGAATTTCATTCTTCGTTTATGTAAAATCTTAAAAATTTTTCGGCAGTGAAATTTTACATTTATTATTGATATTTAACTAAAAGATTCCACAGAGGTTTATTGTGAAACTGTGAAAAAAGGATCATCTGAATAATGATGATATTTCTTAACTTCCCAAATTTTACCAGTTTCATCTACGATTTTGAGTTATTTCTCAAACTGATAAAAATGATCTTGAATATACAATCAGCATATCTTTAGTCAATTAAACGAGCTCAGAATGGTCCACGTTTTACGTTGAAGCCGCGGTCATTTTACCAGAAGTATTTTGATTAAAACTTCTGAGCTGTGTTGCTAAGCTATCGAGAGATCTTTGTTTTTTTTGAA
The DNA here is from genome assembly GCA_024349245.1 of Neodontobutis hainanensis. Lineage (NCBI taxonomy): Eukaryota > Metazoa > Chordata > Actinopteri > Gobiiformes > Odontobutidae > Neodontobutis > Neodontobutis hainanensis. Next base: position 96,385 of record JALDNG010000534.1, read on the forward strand.
CATAAAATTTAACCAAGTGTTCGTTTAAGTTCGTACTTTTGTTGTTAAAAACGATATATCCCTCTTATATGACCCTTAAAATGGTCAAATTATCATAACTTTTTCCTTTTCTGACTTAGTTTTAAGATAATTTTTCATGAAACTCTTTTGAGGTTTATTTGTAAATTTCACAAATGATGAAGGATAGTCACACTCGATTTAAATTTATAATAAAGAGTTAGGTTTTAACTAATATAATCGCATGATATCGGCGATTAAGTTTTTGAAGACCAATTTGAAATATTTTATGTTCATCTGTGGTTCTACATATTAACACGATATTATATAGGTTACGACTTTCATAAAAATTTACAAGGTTTCATTTTATATTATTTCTCAATTTTGTTTGCGGATGCGCAATTCAATTGAATGTAAAAAATGTTTATATCGTCACTTTTTAGTATTTCTGGTTTGGATTTCGAGCAAAATTTTGTTATAAACCTTACTCTGGTTTTATATCTTAAAGTGAAAAATTTACTGAAAATATCTCTCTTAAAGCAACAGAGTGATCCCTAAAATGGATCGCTTGGTTACAAGCTTTGCAGTATCACCCATACATTTTCAACTTCCCATTTTTCTCGATTTTACATCCAAATGATGTCACTAAATCCTCTATTTTACCATTCCTGCTAAGAAATATTTCTAGGTTTATCTAATAATTGCTTTAATGCTTACAATGATATGTTTTTACCTGAGTGTCTTTAAATTTTCTTGTGTTATAGAAATCATGAAAACTTTTTATTCATTATTTCTATGATGTGATAATTTGATCATGTCTAAAGGGAATAATTTGTCAGCCATTTGATATCACGTTTCAAAGTTAAATTTTAATACCGATGACAGTATAAAATATTATTCCTATAACATAAAATATTTTCGCATGCAACAGCCGTTTTAATAAGTAAAAAATCAAGTATTTATAAATTATTCTGGGTGCAATGCGCATAGTAAAATGGAGCAATTTATTTTCAAGTATGTTATTTTTCAAACACTTTTAAACGTGGAAATTATCATCATCTTTCAAATATTATAATTATTATATTTCCCTTATTTTTTCCTTAAAAGATCAACTCAATGATTTTTTCAAATAATACTGAAGTAAATTTTCATATATGAAGGGGCTGCTTTCGCAACACGAAGCTTCATATTCCTGTTTAGAAAATTTACTTTTGTAAAATTGCTCGTTTAAACTCTCTGTCAGAACGGTTTTTGTCCGCAAAATTAATTTAGGAAAACAATTCGAGTGTCTTCGTCGAGCCGAAGTCCTATTGATACTTAAATGAAACAACTTTTGTTTTGAACTCTTTGTTTCAGAGAAGGCCTGCTTTCTCGTTCCATCAGAGTTTGGCAAGAGGATCAAATCATGTAGTTACTTCCTTTCGTTTTATTCACCGAACTTCTTAAGAATAAGCAATACCTCAAGGAATTGTGACAAAATGTGAAACCTGCTATTCTTAAGCTTAGTTTTAGCACACCTCAAACAGTTTAACATCATAAGAGTGGACAAATAGACTTTAGTCGATCACGAAAATGAGCACGCGCATAAATATTTCACATGAGATTAGGTTGATTTCAAATTAATGTTAAAATATCTCCAAATTCATCTTTACAAACGTCCTTGCAAATCATAAAAATTTCTCAATAACGTTATAGTCTCATACTTATCCAAATTTTATGTACTTCACATTATGTCTCAGAATTACGATTTGGAAGATCAAAATAGGCTCAAACATAATTGATGTGAAAATATGAATTCTAACTAAGACGTTGCTTTTGAATTCTTCACCTAAAATAACCTTTTTAATAGGAGATAAATTTGTCAAATCAATAAAAAATCGACAATAAGTTCGTAAAAACTGTTATATTTAATCTGTAAAACGATGCAAATTTTGATAACTGAACTCTTTTTAGCTGTAACGACCACGCACCATCCAGTAAGTGGATTTTCTTCAAATTTCAACGTTTCTTTGATATTTTTAAAAATATGTTTTGAATGAACTATGTGAAATATTTCATCTCAAATGCGATAAAATAACACAAAAAAGCTAGAAAAATATTGACAACTTTTACATGTTTCTTTCTTAGCACCTTCGTACAAACCATGCATTTATTTTTGTTATTATACAACACTCGTTCGTTGTAATTTTCCACAAATTATAAAAAAATATTTGTCGTCTTTCATTTCATGGGTTTTTTAATTAAATCACACATGGTCTTTTGGACTGATGTGTTCAGATTTAATGATTACACCACAAATATGTCTAAATATACGTAAAATAAACAGAAAACCTTACCTATTGGTATTCCACATTTAAACACGAAGATTTCAACGACCGTTAAATTTTTCACTTTTAGTTTAAAATAAACTGCGATAAAAATTAAATTAGATTCATCAACTCGACAATCATTTTGCGCATGACCACGCGTGCTTGTAACTATATTAGCCTCAAAATTAGAATATTTATCATTTTCATAATCTGTTTCTGTCAGCACATATATTTCAAAATTATTTTCATATATGGAAAAAATTAAATATTTTCAAACACTCAATTGAAACAATGCTTTTTCAATTTTCGTGAATTAAGACTATCATTGCAATAAACTTACAACGTATCTGAGTTAAAGATTCTCTGCGAATGAATGAAATCTTAACGTTAATTAAAAATCTATAATTTAAAATATCCTTCTCTGTTAAAAACCAAAAATTTTTAAATACAAAAATAATCGATGGAAGAGCTTTCTATTTATTTTACATCATCAAAATTTAGCAATCTAGTTTCATGGTTGTGCTTATTTATAGGTCTTTTTAGGAAAATCTCAAAAGGTAATTATTGTTTCATTTCGTTTTTTACCTTTATGTAAAAATTTTATTTTTTCACAGCATAAATTTTAACATTTGGTCTTCTTTTTTATTGGAATTTGTAAATATCATTTTAAAAATGTATGAAAATAGTTAAATTTGCAAAATCATAGGTAACCCCACTATGCTTGAAATTGACCGAATACATACTTGATGTGTCCCATTCTGAAAATTAATGTTAAAAAGAAATTCAATCTCATAACCGTGGAATAAACTGCTTCCAACGAAACTCTTACCTGTGGGTAAGATCACTTTAAAGTGCAGAGGCGGTTGATAGTTTTAGTTTGTGTAAAACGTCAAATAAAAGCCCCAGAGCGCTCCATACAGGGTAGAATAGAGGAAGCAGGGGTCTAAGGCAGAGTCCAGCCTAAGGGTATATTAGCTGGTTGTTTTGAAAGATCGATATACCTTATACTGATTCACCCAAAAATTTTTTTCAGTATATGAACGTTTTGGTGAATACTTTTATCGAAAATTAATTTTTCTATCTTCGCTTGTTATATAATTTTAAATTAATGGAGTTTTGAAATACAAATAAATTTAATATTTTTGGATAGTAATACAGATTTGAATCTCCAGATAAAATTAGGTATTGTAAATTTCTATGAAACAAATTTAAATATTTTAATTTATTAAAATTACTCAAAGAATTAAGTCTACATCATGGTCATTAATATTTAGAAACTAATTAAAAAAACTCGTAATTATTTTCGAAATGAATAAATTTTATCAAAGAAACAGATTCTATGGTTACGTTATCTTTGGGCACATTCAAGTATTTAAGAGCGGGAAAAAAACACTTTTTTTAATAATAGGTGATAGGACGGAAGAAGAGTAACTATCTAATAACTACGCAAAATCCCGATTATGCGCCAAAATATAAATAAGATTGTTTTGCTTTTTGCCCAACAAATAAAGTTAACATCGTTATCATCAAGTTAAAAGTGAAAATATCTTTTTAGAAAAAACTTGCGAATAAAGATCACATATTCTATGCCAGATTGTCAAATATTACAGTTTATAAAAACCTTTGTTCTGATACTGATTTATATAATAATTCCATTTTAAATAAAAGTACGATTACGAAATTTTAATAATTAAAAATTACTCGGAAATTCGAAATTCGCCGAAAGTTTGTACATTTAAAAGGCACGTTAATCTATGAAGAAAAATTAAAGTTTACTTCAATCATTTGATTGTTTTTTCCTCTATATAACGATTTGGCAGTGATGGTTTTTGAATCTTTCTAGGTTGGAAACAATTCCACTTGAATTCTCCCATTCTTTTTTATATTTCTCACCGTAAAAACAAATTTTGCTTTTATAACAGAAACTCAGCCAAATTCGGATGGCCATCTGGGAAAATATCTCCAATCTTTCTATTATTCAGTTATATTCAGTTGTTTCATCCTTCCAGCAAGATAATAATTTCCATATTAATTTACATTCAATAATGAAAGTGGAAATCTTTTTTAGCACGTCCTCGAATGATATGTCCAAAAGGGTTCAAGAGATTCGTCTTCTTTAACTAGGGATTTTATGTAATTCATACAAATGCTAACCTCTGAGGTTTTAAATATTGTTAAGAGTTCACAATTTGACAGTATTGTACTTTCAGTAAATTCTTGTTTAACTATCCATACTTGAGAATATTCGAAATCAGCTGCTATCCCGGGCTTCCATTCATATTCTACGATAACAATAATTTGTGAAGAACGTTACAATACACATGTTCGTTGTTTCAGTAAGCAAAGCGCATAATTCGGGTTTAAAAACTCGGTTGTAACATCGTGCACCATGGTTATAAGGTATTTAGTAAACGGTGTTGGTACACTTCTGAAGGTACCATCAATGGTAGTGTGTCCATTATAGTGGATTGAAGTGAGACACTCGCCTGTTACCAATATCATAAGTTGGAAGTATTCTCTGCAGATATCGCTGCACAAATACCTCATGAAACGGGTTTTCCGTTGCTCACTTTTCTCATTGGATGTAAAGTTGACTGATTAATATTTTTAACAAAAAGATTCTCTATTTTCTCTTATCATGTTGTATATCTTGGCTTTTGTTGGAATAACTTAAGCAGATAATGAGTATTTCATTCATAATTCTATCCGTAGAGATTCAAAAATTTGATGAGGATAGAGAGATAAAACAGTATATTTCTCTGAAATTTATGTATTCACAAAATTACTTGACTGCGCTAGGATGGTTTCCGGCTTTAAATATTGAACATTAATCTTTTGATCACATTTATGCGCCCTTTTAACTGTAATATTGTCCTCCGTTTGGATTAATTTTTAGAGGGGATGATTTTGATTCTCTTTTTGAAAACGTATCATAAACCATATCTTTATATTTTCTATGAAACTGGAAAGTATAATCTTAAGATATAATGCATTTTTAGTCCCAGCTATGTCAAAGAAAAACCCGAGTGTGCGCAGAGTATTTTCGAAGAATTTCGGAGTTTCACTCACACTACCAAATCACTCTAAGTTCCATCTATTTTTTATGTGACATGAATTTTTAGAATAAAATTTTCCACTTTTCAAATAATTTTAATGCTTTTGAAGGCAAACTATACTTGTAATTAACTTAGTTACATGAAAATTTATATTAAAAACGAATGATTCGCCAATCTTGAATTCAATGGATCAATATAGGAATATGCGCACTTTGTTAAGCTTAATTTTTCTCACCAGTCAATATTTAAACTGAAATTAATTCGAATAAAGTGGATGATTAGGAATATTAACCATCGAGGGAATAGACAATTAGTTTTTAACACCTTTGAATCATAGTGCTGTAATCGAACAAGTGATACTTCTTAATGCTAAACACTTTCGATAGATTAAATAAAAATAATAAGTTTATCGTTGTCATAATTTTCTTCTAAAGGTATATCTAACCTATTATTGAACATTAATGGCCTCAGTTTACATATCTTCGCGTTTTATAAAAATTCATAATTGAGATAAGAATATTTAAGTGCATAAAAACGACAATTATCCTCTAAACCATTCTTGTTCTACATTCTAAAACATTTACTGAAATTTGACCAAAAATATTCTTGTGATTTTAAGTTTTAAAAATGTTCATATTAGGCATACCTAAGACGCGTGTACGCATGAGTATTTATTTCATAGAGTCGTTTTTAAAAATTAATTTTATTATTTTCATATTCAGGAAACTATTTATTTTTGGTTGTAATTTATGTATTTAATACACTCAAATGATATGATTTTTTGAGAGACCAGGAAACTATTTTATTTCCTATTTTTGTGGGTTCGATTGATAAAAACTAACAGCATTATAAGTCTGATCGATTTATTTAAGTTTTATTTAAATTAAGTTCTCATCATAAACTGACACAAAATGATTTTTATAAAAAATCTAGTGACGATTTATTTTATCAATTTAAAAAGTTTTTCAGCCACCATAAGAAAGAGCCAAAACAAAAGATTTATGTTATCGTGGCATAATTTAATAATTAGAGATCATTATCTTGATCAAATAGCTGTCAGTTAGCCATCTAAACAATTTTAATTGAATACAAATTTACCTTGAAAGAATCTTAACCCCTAATTATGAAATTTTATAGATATTACTTCCAATTTTAAAGTTGGTATCTTTGGTTTAATATTCTGCAACAAATCAATTTTCTTCAAAATTATTTTCGCGCCAAAACAAATATACGTTAATTAAATAGAAAATTGATCAGAATACATTTTGATTGCTTTAAAGAATAAGTTAAAACTTGGTATATTTTTATTAATTTTAATCTGAATAAGATTTGATAATTTTAAAAAACTTAACTATTTGATATGAAAAATGTTAAATTCACTGCGCATTATCACGAAATTGTTTTTTGTCAAAGTAATATCTTGACGTCAACTAATACTTTTGAAGTGAATTTAAATCTATTCGATATTATAAAAATGAATAAAAACCACGATTCTTATTTAAATGGGTTACAAATACGCTTTAATAAATGTAGTTTTAAGATTGATATGGACTTTGAAAAGTATAAATGGACAAAACTTAATTAATTTTTTAAAATTATCCTTCACTTAAATTCATTCTCTATCTTTTTAAGATTTCAACATTTACATGCATATTCTGTCACATAGTGTAAGTGTTATGGAAATAGTTGTGTTTTGTTGATATTTAGTTGATTTAATATTGTTTAAAATATTTTAATTTTTTATAAAAAGATAATAGTATTTGGGATAATTATTTTACTCTCATTCAGATGTCACTCAAACAACATTTAACAACATAAAACGAACCAAACAAATTTTCATAAAAATATAATTTCGGCAATGAAAAATTTAATGATATGCTGTGCTATAAGAATTTTAAAATATCAGCTGTTGTTGGAAGAATTCACTTCGCGAATATTTATGTTGAGAATTTGAAAGTGTGATGTGAATATATTTTATAAATTATTTCAAACATAAAAACTAAAATACTATTTTATAGCTTGCAATATTGTTGGAAGTACAATATTTACAAAAGAACGTTCACGAGATGATTAATATTAAGTGGAAATGAAGAGTACGGCTTTCAACTCGACAAACGCGCTTGCGTGGATTAGAATTTTTATAATAATGGAAATCTACACTAGAACCTTAACAAGTAAAACCTTTCGAGTTAGTAAAAGAGATTTAAGAAAATAATTATTGTGTTAAATGGAAGATAGTATAATTTATGACCTAAAATTCATAGATTAGGTAAAAATATATGAATTTAAATATCTGGGGTAAAGATAAAGGAAGGGGAAAAGATTTTGTTAAAATAAAGCAAAAAATCTGACAACGAACTACCATTTAATAGATTTTGGGATTTATAAAAGAACAGTAGATAAAGGTGGTCTTTTTATCTCGTAAATTATACCAATATTTAGATTAAAGTGCAAATTATGTTGTGTTTATGAGTTTGTTTTACAAAATTACTGTACTTAGAAAAGAAGCAAAAACATTATGGCAAGTAATTCTGGCATTGTGACATAAAAGCTAAGAAGTTCATTAATGTATGATGTTTTCTCATGGATAGTTTTACCAATTATAAACAAAACAGTTGCCCATACGCCGACCGACTTTGACATTAAGACGAGATTAGGTCACCATCATTGCACTACTCATTTAATAAAATAATTTCCATCCTGTTACGTTGCAGCAATTGACGTAAATTGTAATTTATTTTATTTTCACGTCTAATAACTTTTGGAATTCTCTCCTACTCTTCATACCAACATTGAATTTATTAAGTTTCTATTCATAAATAATCCAAACAAAAATCAATCCACGGAGTAGTTTGGAAAAGGTTTAACATTATATTCACTCGAAGAAGCATATTAAAATTCAACAAAAGAAAGGAGAGGTGCGATTATTATCGACTAAATCCGAAGCGAAAATGAAAGGTTTATCAATTATTTTGTCTTGTGATAACAATTAATTAACTTATAATAATTTTAATTATTTCCGATTTCTGCAATAATATACATTCCAGACGCACCTATCAATTATAATATAACGTTTTTCGATAATTTACTTAATCGTTGAAATGAATAACCTAATTTTCTAATTTCCAAAATTAATAAATTTAAATAATACTAAAAGCAAAAATCGAGAAAAATATTTATTCAGTATTACAATACACGTGGGATCAATTAAAAATTTAAAAATTATTTCGACACCAAACGCAAACAAAAGTTCGAAAACTAGGGGAAAATTCACGAAATGGCTCAAAATGAAGCAGATGGAATTGGCCAAGACTTCCACACGCAAGGTATATCAAAATCAGGGCAGAGTTAGAACGTTAAACTAGAGGCAAAAATGACAAACGACCAAAAAAGAGATCAACCATCTCTGATGATGATCAACAGCGAATGGCATTGAAAGCAAAGGAGGGGTATTCGGTTTCAGCAATATGTTCATTTTTTCATAAAAAATATTTCATTTACATACCATTTTACAGAAGTACTGGAAAACTTTGAAAATACTTCGGAGTAAGCGTGGAGCATATAGGCTTTCTTTGTTAAATATGGAGGAAAAGGAACTTCTACTTGTCTACGTGGACTAAATTTGCATAGCATCACTTGAAGATTTCGCATCCTGAGTATCGAAAACCTTCTCCTCTCAGGTTTCAGCCAGTACAATGGACAGATGTTTTCGTAGTTTTCAGGAAACCTTAAAAAATGTCACATTGGTTCCAGCTCTGAGAATCTGTGATTGAATCCTCGATGCGGGAGTGGAATAGGGAAGTTTGAACAGAATTTTTGAAACACCGAACGACGATAGAAATTTTGCTTTTATCGATAATGTTGGATTCTCTTTGGTTACAAGAAAAAGTAAAGAAAGAAGTGAATCTGGATAATCTGCATTCTTTTCTGTCCCAGCACCAAGAAGCAGAAATATTTCTGTGATTTCTGCCATGAATAAACATGAAATATTGTACCACGAGATTCAAGAACGCGCAGTAACTGGTGAAGAGTTCCAAGGCGTCTCTCAGGGAAATTATGAAGTGGCACATTGGCGAGGGAATTATATCTCCGGGTTTGATCATGGATAATGCAATAATTCATCATTATCGTTGACTGGCTAAAGATGAAGAAAGTGCTCGATTCCGAATCAAATATCGACCGTCGTACTCACCATTTTTAAATCACATTAAAATGTATTTTCTGTTTAAGTACTTTTTAATTCGTGGCGAGGCTAGAAATTAAAGGGAATTGAGGGGTTTAATTTCAGGAAAATTTGAAGAAATCAAACCAGGTCAATGTGTAGGATTCTATTGGAAAATTTTAGTCTTTCTACATTGATCACCCCAAAGGGAAATAATTTCGGAATTTGATTTACATATCTTTATTTTCAATTTTTTAAATTTATTGAAAAAATTAAGTTATTGATCAGAATACTCTAAATATCGAAGCTAGCTCGTCTCATTTTTTAAATCAGCTTCATTAAATTTCAAGATAACCACTCGTATTTTACAAAAGGTAACTTAGAAATCATGGAATTTTTCATGTATTCATTTTAATTCTCAAAGTCAGGATGTAATATCGTTTTTAAGTTGTCGCGCGCTTTTTATGAAAACAGCAGGGAAGAGTATCGAAATCAAAAGTAAACAGTAAAATTAAATGGCAATCTATATTTAGATATTATAGTTTGACGTAGTTGAAAACATAATCGGGAGTGCGCAGTCTTTAAAAATTTATTGTAATGAAGACTATTTTATTCCTACTATTTCCAAGGTTTTTATGCATACGCGTTAATCTTCCAAAACTGTCAGAAGACATGGTATGTTTTAACTATATCTATAACATACTTCAAATATTTATGTTGAGCTACATGATTCAGACACCGATCGAGAGACTACCTGGTCTTGTTCTAAATTTAATTTGGAATGGTCATCAAACTAATGCGTTCCAAGGTCCGGAAAGACGGGTTATTGAAGGAAATTTTGTGGTTAGAGAAACTGGTGAGTTCCTTGGGTTGCACCCGAGTCTAGAAACGTACCGCCTGGAATGGATTCGAAAAAATAAGAAAAAGATTGATTTTATGACGCTCTTCCTTGAACATTTGATGGTAAATCTTAAAATGTATTCAGGATAAAGAGGTTGACGCTTTGACTCACCGGTTTTCACCCCAAGAAACGGATCCCACCAAAGAAGCGATGTTCGTGTGTAAAAAATATCACAACTCTCGTTTGGAAATTTATACACATCGAAATTGTGTGGTAAAGATTCTCTGTTACTTATAAGAAATACGTTTTAGATCTATTAAATGGATTAAAACAACAAAATCAAAATGGCAAAATGGTCACAAGTTTATATAAAGTTGTAGTTTAACAAAATTCTTGTTTGTGCAGCTCCTACTGGAGCATGGAATCCCAAAATTCGAAAAAGTAAAGCGGATGTGTGGTAGGATTTTTCATCTAAGCTGAGCCGGGGACAAAACTTTGGTGGGTCTTTGTCTTTTGGTTTACCCGGTTCTGTTAGTGATGAAGAAGTGGACTAAAATCATTTTTAAATGATTTTAAACATTAACATTATTAAAAAATAATATTTTATTTTTAACGCTCGTTTTCGTACCATGTCTAAGATGAAAAGATTCAAGAACTAACGTAATTACGCCATACATGTATGACGATTTTGAAGAAACCTTGAAAACAAAGAATAAGTACATTTTATTAAATATTATGAATCCTACAAATTCTTGTTTCACCAGATTATAGAAAAGTGTAATTTTGAGAATAACAAAGGCATCATAAAAGATGAAAATGTCAAAAACCGCCAACGACATGAAACCTGAAAGTGATTAAGACAATTTAAATGATTATTTCACAATTTTTAAAATATTTTTGAAAGATTGGGCCGATATTTGTTGGGAAGATGGCTTTTCAAATGTAAAAAATGTAGGTTCACGTGAAAATAGTATGGTATACAGAAACTATGCTATATCCATGTCATTTATACGTCGACAATTTTGAACAAGAAAATTTTAAAAACATGAATCGGTTCACATTACCGTATAAAACGTTAAATGAGACATCAATTATAAAAATATCCGTAAATGGCGGCAATTTAATATTATTCACATGTTATGTTCGCGCCTCGTGACAAATCTGTCTCCACATAAAAGTTCTTTTCAAACATACATTGCGTTATAAAACTTTATTTGACAGTTTTTTTCAGTTTCTAATTATAATAGTCACGGTTTGTATTCAGTTAAAACCTAACGGATTTTTTGACGTTGTAAACGCTTCCAAAATAGATACTTTTTCTTTTTCTTCAATGATTTAGATGAAACTTTCAATTTTATTCAAACAGAGTTGTTAAAGTTGTAAAAATAGGACGTCATCTCATAAATTTGCATCTAAACGCATGATCCAGTAAGTTATCGTACCAATGATTTCAGAAAGAAATCTAAAAACCCTTAAATTTGTTATAAAGTAATTTTATAAATAAAATCAAAAGGATTTTATTTCACGACATGCTTCTACTTTTACGTTTTTGGAAGTAACACCTTGTGATTTTTATAAAAAATATTTCTAAATAGTTTGAATAAAAATTTGTTCAAGTCTCGATCGTTTTAATTTTATTTAGGGACTTTTTAAAAATAAAATAAATTATTGAGGAAAGCGATGAGTTATAGTTCGGTGAAGCTCGGCTCCTTGATAGAATCAATCCTCAAGTATTTTGACTTAAAGAGATTAATTTGACGAATGTGAGTAGTTTACTCGAATATTATCGGTTGTTATCGGCATTTTAAATTAATTTATCATAATTAAGTGTTTTTTAGTATTTGTGTTACTTCCTACATTCAAATGTATTCCTTTGGATCTTCCTAAATTAACTGATGGCATAGTATTAATCATAAATACGCTTTGATGCAATATTTTATTTTTCATAACTTCATGTAGAAGTTTTGTAACCTAGTGCCTGAATCTGTTTTTAAAGTGTATAAGAGGGCTTTAACTCTATTTTGGATTGAAAAAATGGGTTCAAACATCTTTTTTAATTTGGCATTACTTCCGTTGGTGCCACTACAGTAACTGTTGCATTCGGCCAATCGGCGGAATAGTACCTGGTGAATGGAAGATCTCGTTGAGAATGCACCAAATACTCTCGGTGGTAAATTTAGAGGTCAGATATTTATATAAAATGAATTCGTTAGGCTTCAGCTCGAGGTACAATAGTTTCTGCTTTTGGTGTTTGTGCAAAATATAAAAAATAATTTAATTGGAAAATTTCAAAAAAACTTAGATATCAAGTTAATATTGAGGCTAAAATTTTCAGGAATTTATTATATTCATTGAGAATTTGTTGCATAAAAAAATCCTGAGGTTTTCGTGCAAAAAATTATTTTTACGGTCACGATTTATTTTTCTGCGCATTCCCGAAATATTTTTAGCTTTTATACGGACATCTCAAAGATAAAGTAAACATATGGCAAAAACTATAATTTGTGAAGTTCTTGTGACAAATTTGTGTGTGAATTGGAGATAATTTCCATAATTCAATTATTACAGACTTTCGAATTCTCAAATATGAAATATAAACAATAAAACGAATTGAAAATTAAACCAGTGTTCTTTTTCAATTCTCAGACTCAGTTTAAGTTTGAAAATCGTAAAATATATTTGGAAGCTTGGAGTACCATAGTATAATTGAATTCACATGTCTAAATCACAAATAAATCTGCATTTGCTGAGCTTTTCATTTATTGATACAACCATAAAATTAGTTTTATTTTAAAAACTCGTTTTGGTGTGATTGCGATCAAGGTTACCTTGATATCAAAGGGTAACGAACTTTGAAACATTGTGTGTCATATAATATTTAAGGTGAGATCATAAAAGTTTGGATAAAAATTAACCTTTTTTAGATGGATAAATAAATATTTAGCACGTGGCCGCATATTCGGAAGATGTAAATAAAATGTCTCTTAAGGATCTTTTCATACTTTTCCTCGTTAAAATCTTTTAAATAAATTAAATTCAAAATCTGCAAATATCTTTTCTTTAATATTGGTACTGGTTCAATAATTAAACGAAATAAAAGTAGTTTTCCATGGAATATCATAAATTAATTTATTTAATTGAATTACACGGTAAAAATTTCAAGATATTATCAATTTTTTGATATCATAGTTTGCGTTGAACGAAAAAATCACAAAATCTTCGATCGAAGGCAATATTTATGTTTACAATATATTTTTCTAAAATTAAAAGCTTGATACAATAGTTCAAACATTCTGATACTAGTTGTGTTTTTATTTATGTGAAGAATCAAATTGTTTTTTGAGAAAATAACAACATATGCATATGCATTTTATGAAATTAGAAATAAAATTTCAGTTTATACTTTAAAGAGTTAAGAATTTATTTTCATTATTCAGAGATGTTTTCATTCAAGCAGTGTCTTCCAAAGCGTCAGAATTTCAACAAAAACTTGTTTTTAAGTAAAAATTTCTTGATGCTCTAAAATTTTTACTTTTACTTTTATGCGACCTTATTTGATTTGGTTATAGAGTGGAACGATAAAAAGCATGACTTTTAAATGGAACTTGAGCATGAGCAGAAACGGATGCTTCAGAGAATGGATGTTGCCAGAAATCGAAATTTTGAAGTTTTCCACTCTCCTAATAATTTTTAAATCATGGAAAAATAGTTCGGGAATGTTAAAATATTTTTCAGAGAATAATCTGTCTCATATTTTATATCAATGAGGTTTTGGTTAAATTTTCTCTGGTTTGATTCAGTTTTAACGATCTTGGATTTCAATAGATTAAACTTAACTGTGAAAAAAAAATTTCAAGATTTGGCAAATTTGAATGAAAATGAACAAGAAAGGGTCAACAAACAACAGCTTTGCTTAAAATACATTAATTGATCATAAAAATATTTTTTATTGAATGAGAATGAGATTAACTATCCGGCGTCTTTCGAGTAAAATTTACATTGATTTACGTCCATCTGTGAAGCTCTTCCGGGTAAGTATTGTCGTTCAGCTTTTCACTCCCAACTGGAATTTTCCTCCCGATTTAGTCCTCTGGTGTGGGGGAGTTTGAAACTCTCACCTTCTCCTTGACCCTTTTGGCGACAGTACCTCTGCGGAATTGACTCCTTGGGAGGGGTAATAAAGATATTTCCTGTTATTTAACCTTCGAACGAATTCATTCAAAGGTAACTTATATTCCAAATGGAAATATTTTTTGGTTTGAATGTCTCTTTTCATTCACTGTAGAAAGACTCAACACTCTGGAGTATCACTCCATGTTATTCGAAACCAATTTTGATTTTTAGGCACAGATTTGTATGAGAGCCCTTAATCACATTGTGAAATTTAACATTTTTTACTCTTCTGTTGGAATAATTCTGCCGTTAACTACCTGAACGTAAATTATTTTTATCGTGTTAAAGACGGGGGTTTCAAGGTTAACCCAAGCCCGAACACTTATAACAATTAAAGTAAGCACATAAATTCCTTAATCGTAAATTCTATAAATTTGGAGGCGACAAAAATGACTTTGGCCTATGTTCTTTTGATAAAAAAAAGTCATATGTCCTCCAATCTCAGATTAGTTTCATTTACTTCAATCATTTTCGAAATTTTATTGTGAGTAATTCTTCTATTGGTTAGATGTGACAGCAAAACTGTTACTAGAGTCGAGTAATGTGGTTGTTTTGTTGCCTTTATAATTCTAACTCTCATCGATTTTCTAAGATCTTTAAGTGTCTCCTCTTAGAAACACACTAATTCAACAACCAATTTTTGATCTTATGTATTGTACGTCTTCTCAATGAAATCGACGACGAATAAATTAACAATGCTTTTTCGCTGAACGCTTTTTAAAGTTTATGACACGAGCAAGGTTCGAAATGTTTGTATAAATGAAAAACTAATCGTAGAAAGATAAATAAAAACTCTTTATCATTCATAAAAAAATTCTTATCTTTTATTTTTTAGATATTTTGTTTAGGAAACAGTGAACATCCAGTAGGGCTTTGTTCCCCCAGAATAAATTAAATTTTTGAAATTTATATATAAATATATTCACTTTTTAATTTTCCATCGGTTGACCTAACCTGTATAATATGGTCAAAAATTTTCAACTTAGTCAATAAAATTGAGTATGGATGTATTTTTTAGAAAGATATCTTCTCAAACTTTTCATCGTGGTTTTCTTTACATCATTGAAAAATAAACAATGAATTTTTAAAATTTAGATCTTTGTATTTTAATAATAAGTGAGCTCGTGGTTTTCTATTATCTTACAGAAATAACAGCTGTTGGCGTACACTCGTGTGTTTTCATAAAAATGAATTTTTTTCACAGATAAATTTACACTTAATGATTCATCAAAACATAATTAAGTTTCGTTAAATACTGTAATTTTATTTCAATTTGAACGGAAAAAATATCAGGGTGCAGTCACAAGAAAATTCAATTGAAATATTTTTTGTGAGTGTAAGCTGCACGAGGTCAATAATTACATCTGTCTTGATCTCAAAAACTATACGGAGTAAATCTTAAGATTGTTAAAATCCGTCGAGTTGCGTCACAGGATGAAATATACAATTGGACGCCCGTTTGTAAACATCCTGGAGGTTTTCAATTGTTCTTTATCAACGAAAATCTGAAAGCGTATGTGTTTGTTATAGTTTGACTCGAAGCTGAGTTAGTATAAAAACGCCATATGAAATTTTTACCTTTTTCTCAATCTGATTTTTACAAATTTTATATTTTCTTCGAAGTCGATTATCAAAAAATATTTAAATTACTATTTTGGGTGCTTACAATATCAAACACCTGGAATCTTGATGATACGCGTTTACTAGTCATCTTTAAGAGGAAAATGTGAAAATTTAAATTTGCTTATTTTATGAGTTGATTCGCTCAATGAATAATCAAATGATTGGTACTTTTTAATTTTCCAACTTGAGAAATTCTGGAAGATAATTTTATAAACGTTTCACTGATTAACACACCTTTCAGAATTAGCGACTTGTGATTATAGAAGATTTTCTAAAAATAAAACATGACTTTTGATATCTTACATTTTACTGGCATATACAATTAAATAACTGAAATTAAGAATATGAATAAGGCAGTTCTTACATATTTACCCATGTAACAACAAATTTTTTATCGCTCTAAAAAATGGCGATGCGTAAACATTTTCTTGATTATGCTATACGTACACGTGACTTTTTAAAATAACCTGAACTTAAAGTAGATAAATAATATAAAATTTTATTTAAAGGTGACTGAAAATGGGTTGTTTAAAAGTATCCTTCAAAACGTAAATCGAATATCAATAAACAGGAGGTGTTTCTTTATTAGCGATAATATCCGAAAGTTATGGTAATTTAACGATCTCAAACTTCCTTTTTCTTTAAAGAGAGCAGATCCAAATTAATCTTAAATAACAATTTTCTGCGAGAATTTTCGCTTTTAATGGTGTATATTGTTGATATATTGAAATTATTTCAAAGAATGAATAAAAAAGAATTTTATGAACTCTCAAAATTTTTTCAAAACACAATAATTAAATACTGAACTCGGTAATCAGGTGACATAAATTTATATTTCATACATTAATCATAAGAATACGTTGTTAATTTTTGGTATATTTAAGACTTTAGGCAAATGAAAACATTTTAGTATTGATTGATTTCTTTCAAAAAACTGGAATTATTTTTCTGAAGACTCAGATCGTGACAGAATGTCTGATTATCAAAATTTTTTGATTTTATTCTGGATGACGCTGTTGAGTATTTTGATTTCAAGAGTAAATTTAAACCAATCAAGAAATATTTTTATCGAATATAAAATGTTCGAAATTTATCGCGCACCTTCGTTAAAATGCTTAGAGTTTGATATTTTTTATTTTATTTAACACTAGATAAACATGAATAATTATTGAATAATTTTAGAAAAGCTTTAATCTATCGCACACTATTTCTTTAACTCTATTTAATAGAATTTTGTCGAAAAGGACTTTATAGGTTTTAGTTTTTCAAGTCGTTTCGCGAAAAAGTATATTTATAATTTTGTAAAATTTTCTCTTTTAAATTTATTTGTGGTATAATTTTTAACCAGTAAATCAAACAGGAAAAATGAGAGTTTTTATTTTTTATTTTCACTGAATTTAAATCCATCAAATTCATACGATTGATTTAACATTTTAACACCGTATATGATCTTAAAAATCTCGAATAATTTTGAAAAGATTTGTTGCGAGTGGTGGTTCTCAAAATATAATCAATCAAAAACTTAGAATACTGCGCCTGTCTCCAGAAACGCGATGACATGACATGCTCATAAACGTTTATCTATTTTCATGTTTTGAACACATTTTTGGTCTTTTGAAAGTTATGCTTCATTTGGGTTTATCTGCTCATTAAAATTAGACCCAAATCATTGAATATTTTTTCTCTATGAAAGTTTAAAAAATGACTAATTCAAAATTTTCAACTTTTACAAGACGGAAGTATATATAGCGATACTTAATAAAAGCAGAGATCATTTAAGAATAAATACATTTCAGTATAATTTTACAAAACACATGCGTATAAACTAATGGGAGAATGAACCATAAGCAGGTAAACTATAATTCAAATAATAGAGATATTCGCGTCAAAAATAGATTAAGTTCTTTCTGCTAAATATATGTCAACTGTTGTTTCTCATCGTCTTAATATTTAATTTTTTGAATTTTTGGCGAATTCGAAAAATGTTCTTCAGTTTGAATGAATAAATTGTGTTTTAAGTTTTTTCTAAGGAATGCTTGTTAATTTTATTTTAGTAATAATAAATTTAAGAATACATTTAAATGATAAACTGGACGAAATTACAGAGATAAAAACTTGGGATTCATTTAAACGTTTTGCGAATTTTTTATCGTGTTCTGAAATGTTTACAAGTAATAACAACACTGAAACTTTATAAATCATAAAAAACATTAGTTAATGTAAAAATATATAAAACAGAGTCGCTCACACGTCACAAGGAGAAGAAGGTTGAAATAAAAGCTAATTTTTTCAAAATCAACGATTTATTTGATCTTTTCTAAAATTTACTGTGTATTTCATTAAGCTTCACTGTGTCGTTAAAACTAACTATTTTATGCTAATTATTGTTACTTCTGCTAAAGCTCTTAGTTTGATTTCGCGCCCATTTATGTCTTTTACTCACATAGATTTTTTTATTTCGTAGATCGGCCACTTTATGGCATGTTTAACAGCCTACATCTTCACCTCTTATAGTTTCTTTTTAAAATCAATCTCAGAAGTGTTAAGAGCACGATTTTTTGAAATCAAGATTTGTGAATAATTCCATTTAAATTAATAATTTAGCCTAATACTGTTCGAGTAGTGCACTATTTAAAATTCATGCGCGCGTATTGCTAATCAAATGATAGAACAATTTGAATGATGATGAAAATGTTATGAATGAACGAAAAATACTTGACTGAACGAATTTCGCATTTCCTCCTTTAAGTTTAAATGGCACAATAATCAATGTAATACGCACATACGCTGATTTAACGAGTTGTAACGACAGGATAACCTTAAAAATATCTAAAACACTCCACTTAAATGCGGACATGAGTCAAATCAATTTTTAACACTTATAAAATTATCTGCATTTTAAAATTAAATTTTGTATTTTCGCCTAAGTTTGCATTAATTCAATGTATCTATAGGGTATTTGCCTGTTTTTTTCAAAAAAACCTTCACTTAAGAATAAAATTCAACAAGATTTAAATTTTTGTCTGATATGATAATTTACATTTTTTGTGAAAAAGATATCTATTTTCAAAAAAACTGAAATTTTGATTACGCTTATCATTTAAATAAAGTAACTTTATTAGTTCAAATGCAATTTATAAATTGGCATGATATTTTGTTTTCCATCAAAAAATGTTTAACTCTATGAATGAATCAGTTACGGGTGGTGATTTTTTTGTCTTTTAATGGATAATTTCTATTTAAATAAAGTTTTGAGGTGTGAGAAATCAGAAATAATATTAATGTGTGAATACTTTAGAATCCTTGCGCTTAAGTTAAGAATAGATTCAAGGTGATTTAAAGATATATGGCAAATTTAATGAATATGAGCAAATTGAAGAACTTATTTTGCTAGCCGTTTGAATACTTTTAAATTTTCAAGAGTAAGCGTGCGCAAAATCAGTAAACGTGAATTCCTTTGCGCATGTCTAAGCTATTTATACCATGAATAATTTGGCTGCTTCTTTTACGATGGAGTCTCCATGCTTCATCAAAATTTTGGCCTTACTTTTGGATTCTTGGCCAGTTATTCTCTTTGCAGTTAACCAAATGACTGCCGGTCATGAAACTTTGTCAAAAATTGAAAAACTGAATTCTCACGTTTTAAATTATTTTAAACGAAGTAAATTTTTGTCTGAACGTTTTAGACAGCAATCACGCCTGTTGTGAACTAGAGAATATACTAAATGAATATGTTGCATGTGAACTTGATATTATCGTTGATGATGGGTCATCATATCAAATAGCACGTGAAATAATCGAGAGTTATGAAGAATGTAAAATTGGGGATGGAGAACAGTTTCTAATGACGTTAAAGTCAAAACTTGCACCGCTTTCTAAACCGAGTTTTATTGAGAAACATTTATCCCAGCCGATTCCGGTTTTTGAAAAATTTTGATTCTTAGGACGACAAACAAAAAAGTCTTACCGATGAAAGTACATCTGGTATTATGATAAATTTATTTAGGGGATGAGGGCCAGGATCATTGGTATGTGGCAGGCTGTAGGAAGTGAATGACTTTAATCATATGTAATCAAAAAATTAAAATATGTAAAATTTTTATTGTAGTTTTGATAGTTTTTATCCTTAATTTTTAATAAAATCGAATACTTTTCTTCAACCAATAACTCGATAACACAGCAAAATTATTGTAACATCCATTATTTTAAATATTTCTAGTTTGGTTACAATCTAGGTCTTGTTTATTATTTTTCATTTGATGAAGCAAGAAATTAAATCAAGTTTTCCTATTTAGTAAATCCAGCTGATGTTAAGGTGTTCTAAGTTGAAGATTACTGTTTCTTGTTTTGGTGACTTCTAATCTCATATTACTTGAAAACAAGAGTGTCTGGATTGTGATAACTCATAGAGATAAGAAGTACCAAATAGTCAAAAATCAAGGAAAATTGTAACTGGTAAACATTCAGACGCATTATTATCACCCTTTGAAAGTTTCCATCAATTTTTTAATTATTTTAATTTTAGAATCTTCTTTCAAAAAATTTATCGATTTTCAATTTGTAAAATTTGTCTTAACAATTTTTTGTGGTGAATGAACTTTACTTTCGAAACTTCCATAAAAAATTAAATTTTTAATAAACTTCTCATTGATATTCCTATTAAATAACTCTGTCAGAATACGCTTGAACAATTGTTATAGAAGCGCCTTAGTGTGTGTTTAATTTCAGTGCCTTAACTTTGAGTTTAGATTTTTTGTAAAATTTGATTCGAACAATTTTGGAGTTCCGTTTTATCGACTGCGACGTCACAGGAAACCCGTTTAGTCATTTAACTTTTTGCGCAGGTGCTACTTCTACGTAATGTGCTATATTATAGTCTTGTGGCATAATTCTATCTATAATATAGTAGAAACTATATTAGTATTTCTTAATTGAGTGGAGGGTCATTCTCATGGAGTATCTCACTAGCGATCATATCTTCGCGCCATCTTTTGTTTTGATAGTTAATGAGGGTCAGCTTTGTATTTTTCTTACAAATTTTATAATTTTGAAGTCTTTGTTGACAATTTTTACATGAAACTTGTTTAGTTGTTAAAAAGAAAAATATGGCACCTTTCTTGACAGGATTTAGTATCAAGAAATATCTCCCACTGCATCATCTCAAAAAATATTAACATTTTAAATAAACTTTAAAGGTGTGATTTTTTTTATTTTGATGGACCTATTTTAAACGCGATTGCGCATTTTATTGTAATGTCAAAACCCTTTCTAATCATTCAGTTTAAAAAAACGTTGAACGCCGTGGATTTCAGTATTTATTTTCCAGATAAATCAAATAATTG
Source organism: Neodontobutis hainanensis (assembly GCA_024349245.1). Lineage (NCBI taxonomy): Eukaryota > Metazoa > Chordata > Actinopteri > Gobiiformes > Odontobutidae > Neodontobutis > Neodontobutis hainanensis. The sequence continues at coordinate 117,888 of JALDNG010000534.1, forward strand.
TCATATTTTCTCACATACGCACTCTTAAGATGAATCGGCTAATGGTGTGGTTCTGTTTTCCTCTTCAAGTAAAATTCACGTGAAAAATATTTATGACTTCAAATATGTGAATTTAGTGCAGAATGTGAAATTATCAGAGAAACTATAGAATCAAATAATTTATTTGAACAGATGAGCGTAGTACGGTATTTATGGGGATGAATAGTCTGTTTTTTATAAACTTTAAATACTTTTATCTGAAATTTTCAATCGGTTTAGACTAATATTGGTAAAGTAAAATCAACCTGAAACCTGATAACTCTCGTGTGGAGGTTGAAGCGTATGCTTGTTAAATTCTAAAAATACTGTTAAAATCTCTTTATCTAATTTTGAACTGTCTATAAATACTCACAACTCGTATTTTTTTACAAATTCTTAAAGTAAAGTGTCTGTCACCTAATTTAAGAATAGATAGTAAATTATAAACTATTATACAAACAATGTACGTTTTACGTTATTTTTATCGAAAATATTATGGATTTGATTCTTATTTTTTAAATGAAAAGTAATCGAGTGCCAATTAATTGTTTTGTGAAGTCTTTCTGTTATTTTTGGCGGTTAAGTACATGTTATAAAAATGGTTCATAACTTAGAGGAAATTTCAGAAAAATTGAATGAAATTAAAATTCTCTGTTATCACATGATAAGAATATTAATTATTTTAGACAGACGACCAACTGCGTTCTGATATTGAAATTGTTGAAAAATATAAAGAATTTTCAATTCTAATGGAAGACAGTATCACCGAGTTTGAAACACTTGAAAAATGTCGTCATTTAATTTTAACCAGATTTTCTTTCGAAATTCAACCTTTCAAATTCATTAAAGGCCCAGATCAACCAAGAACGATAAAGAATAGTTGGTATTGAATATTTTTTGTGTTTTCAGTTTTAAATAATACATATAAAATTGACAAAAGCATACGGGTTAATTATAATAAAATATGTTTCATGGTCTTTAAACGTGAAATCAACCCGAGAGCGCAATTTACTTATAAATTTTATTAGAATGTAACATAACTTGGCGAATTTCGGTATTTCCATTTTACAGAATGGTTTTAAATTCTATTTATCGCAGAGAATGTTGTCTACTTTCTTCAATCAATTTTATCTTTGCAATCATTTTAAACCATGTTCGCTGTAAAGAGAATTTAAGGCAACGTTTTCAAAATATCATACTCAAACTTTAGTTTTTAAAATGTTTACTCAACAGCACTGTTAGATGTACATGTGATTTTTCAAGAAACACTTTTACTTTCTTTAAATTGTCACTTTATTGTTGAACAAAGCCCAAATGCTCTTTCGGCGTGCTCCGTATAAAAAGATTCAACCTTATCTCTCCTAAGTTGTCTGAAATTGCTGATTGCTTTTCACTTAAGGATTATCTCATAAAAATATCATATTTCATAGCATGAACATATTTTCGATCCATAAAACTATTCTTGGTGTTAAAGATAAAGAAGGCAACATAAGCTACAGTTTATTTGGTATTATGAACTGTTTCACTGAATTTGTTATTTTGATGAGATCCTTAAACGTCGATTTATTAATCATTAGCTGAGCTCATTTTAAGTAGTTACTAGATGTAACAATTTCTATGTTGAACTGATATAGTCTAAGTGCAATAGCTAAAGATGTCATTTTTGCAAAATTCACACTTTTCAGGCTCTATGTTTAAGGTTTTTTAACAAGTTTCGAATGGTATTATTGGTTCAATTTTTGATACAAGCTCGATATTCTTGTTAAAATTATTTATATTTTTACATTTTATTAAAAATTAAATGTTTGAATCATGTTTTTATTAATGGATTCTCTGTATTTCACTCTGGTGAGACTTAATAAATTTTTGAAAACATGTTTTGTTTCGTCTTTCAAAGATAGATTATTACAAGAACAAAATGTATTTGAATCATATGATGAGGGAAAAATTATTTTCAACCGATTTACTGGTGATATACCGTATAAAATAAACAGCCAAATTATGCAGCAAATATCAATCTGCTTAAAATAATAAGGTAAGTAGGGTTATGTTTCTTTTCAAAAGTAGTTTATCTTTTTGTTAAAGAGTGAAAGTGAGTCTAAAAATTCACGAACATGGGGTGTGAATGCTGGGCCGCCATAGGTAATTCAGTACAAGTGAGATTCGTGCGTTAAAACACCCCAGGGCACGTCATAATCAACCAAATACATTGATCAAATATAACGTAATACGAGTATAATTCATCACGGATGTGAGAATAATCCCTCATCGCTAACAGACAAGGATGAGAAGACAGTGGAAGTGGCGAACGACTCGAAACTAAATTATATAAAACGTAACTAACGATGAAATTTTTAGAAGCTGCTCAGAATCACATTAAAATAACTGATTCAGAAACGGAAATAAAATAAAATGACATAGTATAAGAATGAACACCCATAAAAATCTTGTTCATTATATATATTACTCAGCAAAAGTAAATCAAATAATTGGCGAAAAGCAACTTTACAAGACTCGAATTAAAGTGCACTTGATGTGGTTTAATAATAAGGATAACTATTTCAAGTATAAATAAAACTGAAAAAATTCATTACTTTTATATGACGAAAAAAGTAAAATTAAATGTTTACGATAATTATCTCCCAACTTGTAAAAGGAGAGGGGTCTGAAGAATGCGTTTCACTTTTTGTGAAATTTTAACGGCTGTGAGATTATTATAATCCAATAATTCATGCGGTTTGCCACTTCGAGGTAAATGATCAACGGAATTAGTAAAAACCCTTAAGCCTTGATTTTCTGAAAGACAGCTTGCGACTGCCTCTCAATTCCACCGGCCATATAATGATCCTCCACAGTCAAGATAGTACCCCCACAGTTGATCGCATTTTCGACGATGAAATCCTTGTCAATCGGTTTGACTGAGAAAATATCCATGACTCGAGCAAATATGCCCTCACCTTCTAAAATCTGAGCAGCTCCCAAAGCCTCGAACAATGTGACGCCTCCACCAATGATTAGAATGTTATCCTTCGGTCCACAACGAACCACTTTAGCTTTACCGACCTCAAAAATATCTTTCTCATTGTAGATAATTGAATTCGATGGACGAGAGGTACGAATATAAACTAGTTTTTTCGTGTTAGCGGCTAACTCGACGGCCCTCTCAGCTGATACTGCATCAGACGGATACAAAACAACTGAGTCTGGAAGGGACCTAAACATGCAGATGTCCTCGAGCCCCATCTGAGACCCGCCGTCTTCCCCAATAGAGACTCCGCAATGCGTACCTATAACCTTTATATTCGAGAACGAAATAGACGCCATCCTGAACTGATCGTGGGCTCGAGTCAAAAACGCAGCGAAAGTACTGATGAATACAATGTGCCGATTACGACACGCTAACCCTGTGGCAACACTTACAAGATTTTGCTCAGCTATGAAACACTGTATGAAATTTAATGGAAAAACATCGTTGAATTTGGAGGTAAACGTCGAATTCTTAACATCGGCATCACAAACTATAATTTTGTCGTACGAATACCCGATTTTAACTAAAGCAGTTCCGGCAGCCAATCGAGTAGCTACACTCATACCAATGGTATAATCTGGAGGATGATCAAGCTTAATGACGGGAAATTCTGTTATTGGCTCTAATTCGCACGTCGGAGTTTGTTCGGGCGCAATTAATGAAGATGGCAACAGGTTTTGGTTTTTTATAAGAGATCTTAGGTGGGAAATAACACTGAGAGCCTTTTCTCCTGTGATTGGTTTGCCGTGCCAATCAGATTTTCCTTCAATACCTGGAAAATGTGCCCCTTTCGTTGTTTGTGCCAAGATGGCAGTGGGGGTTGATCTGTTTATCCTGGCTGTCTTGAAAGCTTTGATCAATGCGTCAATCTTTTGACCATCCACGATCACAACAGAAAAACCGAAAGCCTCCCAACGAGCTTTATAGTCATTCATACCATGCCTTAGGGGGGTAAAACCACTCTGACCTAGTTCGTTCACATCGACGATGGCGACAAAGTTAAAGAGTTTGTAAAATCCTGCAAAGGCCGCCGCCTCCCATACGCTGCCCTCCATGCACTCGCCGTCTCCCAGAATGCAGTAGACGGTGCTGTGATCGTTGTCTAAGAGAAGGCCGTTATAGGCCATTCCGACCGCGACCCCAATGCCTTGGCCGAGAGACCCAGTTGCTACATCAATAAAATTAAGCCGTGGAGTCGGATGACCCTCTAGGTCAGAATCAAATTGACGAAGTTTAAGTAATTCGGCTTTTGGGAATAGCCCAGCTTCAGCCCAAGCTGCATAAAGAATTGGCGCCGCGTGGCCTTTCGACAAAACCAATTTGTCGTTCGAAGGATAGAGAGGATCTTTGACCTTGTATTTCATAATATGGAAGAAGAGAACAGACATAATTTCGGCAATAGACGAACAAGAGGTGGGGTGGCCCGACATTGAAGCCTCAGTCATCTGGATTGAATGAATCCGCAAAAAATGTGCAACGTCTTGAAGATTCTGAAGCAACGTTGAACTCATTAAAACTTCGATACTGCGCAATATTCTAATTTTTATTACCGCTCAAAATAAAAGAACATCTTCTTTTCAAATTTTTAAAAAGTTACACATTTTCTGAATATAAATTTTTAATTTTATTTATAGCGGAATCTTAGTTATACTTAAATGTTCGCGTTGATCATAATTGAGTTGTTTGATGATTAATTCACGCTCAATTTACTTAACTTAAGGGAGCATAAACCTCAGTTATTTTGGTGGTTTTTTTATTACCTTCAAATGTATGATTATTGTTATATTTTTTTATTGATATGATTCAACAATTTTTTGTTTGAATACTATGCTTATCAAAAAATAAGCTGAGTATAATTTGAAGTAGAGTTTGCGTGAGTTTTAAATTGAATCACAGATGATTATATTATCTTCATATCATTTTACAAAATATTGGTAGCACGATTTTTCTTATAAATTTTGATAATCAATTCAATGTGACGACAATAAATGATTTTCACATTTAATGATAACTCTTTTGATGAAGAAATTTAAGGGGTCTCTTGCAAATTATAAATATAATCGAGATACGTATTTTACACAATGATATTTTTGATAAAATCTTATGAAAAAGTACTAACATAGACAACTGCGCAGACCATAGATTTGAATCACATTGATAACATTCTTTATGAGAATTTGAACAGTTAATTTAAACAGATTTGACCAAAAAATTCACGTTTAGTGTCGATTTTATGTTAATATCACCAGGATATTTTTATGAAGCTGAACCATCTCATCGGTGTAACTTGGGTTATAGTTCCGCATCCATGCACCATGCTTTTATGACATAATCAAAATATATACGTTTAGATTATCACAAAAATATGGCTTTTATTTCTATCTTATGCGCATAACGTTTTTTGGAGCTTACCAATTTGCCGTTAGCGTGAGCGCAATTTTTATTTAAATTAAATTTTTAAGGGAAGCATGGACTTATGTCATCAATTCGATGGAAAAATTATTTTAATATAAATACAACTTATCTTAATTAAACGTTTTGGTATTTGTATATCGTTTTACACGTATTTGGGTGGTTGTCGAAAATTAAATGCTGGCAGATATCATTATGACCTAATAAAAATCATCAAGCAAAACATGCTAAGATGTATTTTTATCACTTTCAAACAAGAAATAGTTCCAGAAGATATGACAATTTTAATAGAAAAACAAATGTAAAAATTACAACATATGCTTTAAAAATTTAAAATTCACATTCTAAAAATGATAAAAAAACGAATACTTAATTGTGATAGACGTTTTAAAAAGTATTCGAACGGACACTCATTCTCGATCAACTATTTTTTCCACAAATATTTTCCAAAGTATAAATGGAGCTCTTCATTTCTTGTATGAATATCAGGCAATTGCCGTTTGATCTGTCACAAGGTTTGGATCTACTGTTTGATGGTTTAACTCGCGAAAAGATAAAGAACGATAAGACTTCCCACGATATGTCATGACTGTCGTTTCAGGTCTGATATTTTCTACGATTATTGGCGTGAGAGTTTTGCATCTCGAGATGGAATCTGTTTAAGGAAGCACTCGTTAGTTTCATGGCAAATGTCACCTAAAATCCAAACGCTTTCAATGATCCTTCCACGGTTATATTTGCGCTTGCCGAATTTAGCATCGTCCATTTTAACTTTCAACCGAGGACAGCCGATGGGTTTAGATTTCTGTATAACTATTTCGCAGCATATTTCCATCCAGAAAGTGTACCAATCGACAAGTGATTCAAAGCTGGTATCTCCGGAATGAATAGATGCTTCGAACATAGTGTCAGTACAAGAATAGTTTCTTGTAAAACAAGAGATAATTATTCATCTATTTTATTAAGATTTTTTACTGCTTTCGACCTGCACTACGCTACCTTCGAGCCAGGTATCTGGCCTACCACTTATAGTGTCTTTGTACTTTGTGCATGTCCATCTTAGCAGACAAGCCGTGAATATCGATTCACAACATTTCATATTTTTTAATATTAAACATCTATTTGACTGACAAAATCGACACTTAACTGATGTTTGGAAAATGCCATGTTAAATTCAAAAATCTTTAATTGCTTCTCGAAACCCCAAAATCTGAGAGCCTAAATAAATTCAAAAAATCATACAAAATGTTCGGGTAAAATCGCGTGTATGAATTAATTGTATAATTAATATGGTTATAACGATGGCTATACGAATGACAAAGAAATAAACCACCTTTTTGTGATCATCTAAAAGTATATATTTAGATTATGCTAAAAAACAGGGTGAATGTTTTCTGAAATCTTGGAAATTTATTATGGCTTTTTCTCGAATGCATTATTGAACCTTCAATTGACTCGAGCAAAGGAAAAACCTGCGAATACTAAATAAAACCTCCACAATTCATTTTGGTAGAAACTTTTGTTTTTCCCCGAAAATAGATTAGATTTTCAACTTTTCGATTAAATGAATTTCAAAAGGGTTGATAATCAAAGCTTCGTTGCTTCACATTTATCAACTCATGAAGGAGGTAAATATTTCATAAAATAATATTTAAATTTTTGATTATTTTTATTTTTTAAATGTCGCACAACGTAGATAATGGAGTGATAGGAAAGAATGCGGAACTTCAAGGACTATTTAAAAATATTTTCAAATGTGTAAAACGTGCCCTTTCCCAAACTGTTATCAAATAATATGTCAGAAGCTTCTGTTTTATTCAGATTAAAATTTATGGAAACATGCACAGTTTAAATATATATATCCGAGCTACACCTTTCAAGATACATTTTAAAGAGTAAGGCTGGGGAAATGGTATCTGAATGACTTGATTAAGTTCTAAATGTTTAGAAGATGACTTAATTTGTAAAATCAGGGAATACTTAAAACTTAACGTTCAGGAGATTATTTAATCCGTTCATTATTATTTACCACAGAGGCTGCTCAAATTAGAATATTCTAGAATCTCTCATCATTCTTGGTTCAGACCTAATATAAAACTATTATTTTTAACAGTTTCATTTAGTTTAATTTTTGCAGGATTTTAGAACATGTTTGACGGTTAAAAAGCAATAAATTCACATGAATGAGTGATCTTCGATTGTCATCAATAAATGTGAAAAATATCTTCATTTTTGCCAAAGTAAATGTAAAAGAATACAAAAATGAGTTTTATAGAAATTTAAAAGTAAAAATCATTTTGAAGCTGATTGTTCCGCGACCATTTTCTTTATGATTTTCACCTGCAATAACAGTGCTTTTTGAGTTACTTTGGCCTGTCAAGAAATTCATCTCTCAGGAGCTGAACATGGATACGAATCATATATTTATAAATTTAATATTGACTAATTTATAAAAAATGATGATTTGACTGTGTATAACATGTATTCAGAACATAAGAATCAAGAAAGGTGAATCACCGTCGTCAAACTGTTAGCGTTATGTTTGAAATAAAAGCGGGATCGAGCTTCTGACATTTCCCACAGAATTTATTATTTTTAGCATCTGATAGAGTTAAAAACTATTCTCTGAAAACATGGACTGTTAGAATTCATCACGCTAGTTAAGGCGGTTACCTCATTAAAATCGTCAAAAACACAATAATAATTTTTACCTTTAACCATCAGTCGCCCTTAGAGATTTATCGGGAAATGAAAGAAAGCCGGCCTTTCTCGAAATTTATAACGCACCCAAATTTGTCTGTTTAATCTCAAACAAATTAAGCATGCGTAATTTATTTCAAACAAATTATTTTGTAAACATAAAAACTCAAGAATACTCTGAATTGATTAAATAAATTG